>MU225721.1:1775509-1831247 GCA_018584345.1 Thuja plicata
AACAAGGAAACTGTTATAGAAGAAATGTTTGATTGTATTGATGTATCATGCAATGACCCTGAATCAAGCAAAGAAGAATCACAGATTATAGAGGAGGATATCACACCTAAAGTTTCAAAATTCACATTTAGGTACCATTCAAAAGATGATATCATTGGAGATCAAAGCAACAATGTTTTGACTAGATCTAAAGAAAAAAGTTTAACAGTGGATGAAGAGGTATGCTTACTTTCACAAATTGAACCTTTAAGTGTTGAAGATGCTTGGAAGGATTCTGATTGGAAGAAAGAAATGGAAGAATAATTAGATCAAATAATAAAAATGATACATGGGAATTGGTTCCTAGACCTAGTGACAAAAATGTGATTGGAACAAAGTGGGTATTCAAGAACAAGATGAATGAAGATGGTACAATGGTCAGAAACAAAGAAAGACTAGTGTGTAAAGGATATGCACAGAGGGAAGGGATAGATTACACTGACACATTTGCCCCTGTGAGCAGACTAGAAGCTATTAAGTTATTTTTGGCTTATGCAACATTCAAAGATTTTAAAGTATATCAAATGGATGTCAAATCAGCTTTTCTGAATGGTGACTTGAAGGAAGAAGTCTACATAGAACAACCTAAAGGATTTAATCTGTTAGATAAACTAGACATGGTATGCAGATTGAAGAAATCACTCTATGGACTTAAACAGGCCCCAAGAGCTTGGTATGAGAGACTAGATGGTTATCTTACCAAGATTGGATTCAAGAGAGGAGTAGTAGATTGCAACTTATTCATAAGAGAGACACCTGATGGATTATTACTTGTTGCCATATTTGCTGATGACATTATCTTTGGAGGTAATAACAAGCTTAGTGTAGAATTTGCAAAAGAAATGCAGAATGAATTTGAAATGAGCGTGATTGGTCCTATAAAATATTTTTTGGGATTGAATGTAAAGCAAATAGATAAAGGAATATTCATAAACCAGTCCAAATATGTGAAGGAAATATTGAAAACTTTCAAGATGGAAGACTGTAAGCCAGTATATACTCCTATGATAACAAGAAGCAAGCTTTCTAAAGAGGATGATACCACAACAGTTGACAAGACATTGTACAAGTCTATGATTGGAAAACTTATATATCTTACTCAATCTAGACTAGACATATCTAATGCAGTTGGCATTGTTGGTAGACTTTCAGCTGAACCCAAGCAAAATCACCTAATGGAAATAAAGAGAATATTCAGATATCTAAAGGGAACTATAGACTATGGTTTGGGTAGAAGTACAAAGTTGTGTCATGTTTCAGGACCACTTATCAGCACAACTAAATTTGAGTATTTCTAAATAAAAATTAATTTTCATCAAACATATGGTCTAGCTAGATTCATTCTAGCTAAGATAGATAAGTGGTTAAAATTTTCCAATTGGAAATGTCTATTAAATGCATGTTTTATACCAATTACCAAAGAAATAAAATTATTTCAAAAAATTGATGTTTCAATAACCCCTACTCTTTTTAATGATATTTTTAAAAAAGATAAAAATACCCTTTTATAGAGCTCAGAGTCAAGATTATTGTCATATAAATTTTATAGTATTTTGATTAGATCTAATATATTATAATTTCAAAACACAACAAGTAGGTATTTTAACATTCGAGAAGATGTTGCTTCAAATAAATAAAAAAAGAGTAAATCATATCAAAAAAATTTAAAATTTATATTTAACACTAGAAGAGAGAGTCCTCTTCAAGAATATGCAATTTTTTTTCTGAATGGTGTAGATTTGATAGGGGAAATTTGGTGGGAGATAAAAACTATCGATTTCAGATAAGTTCAACTTTGAGTAGTTATAACAGAGAAAATGTACATTAAAAACCAATCCTCCCTCTTTTTTGCACTAGCTATATATTTTATCTATAACATATTTTGAAATTAGAGGAAAAATAGATTATTTGCATATACTTGTTTGGTCGGAACTAGACCCTAGATTTTAAGCAATTTTCAGCGATTGAAAAATGGACTTCAAAAATTAAAAAACTATGTCAATTCTTGTTCAAAAAAAAATAAAAAAATTATAAGCATAAAATTAATCCATTTTTACACATTTCATCAGTTTACATCATCTTGTTATGCCCTGCATCCCCGTCCCTACATTTTGTGTGCAAAATGTTGGGTCCCCCTTTTTTTTCCTTTTGCTTTGCCTTCTCTTGCGGCTTTGCCTTGTCTTTCTTTTCCTTCTTTCTTTCTTTCTCCGGGGTTTTCTTCCCCGGAGTGTGTCGTTCTCTTGGTTTGTCTTTCCCCTCCAGGTACCCGAATCCTAAAGGTTGCCTTTTGGTTGGAAGCTTGACTCCGGACTCCGGGATTGTTTATGATGATGTTCCTAAGTCTTAGGAATATCATTGTAAGGAATCCCCGGGCCCGGAGTCCGGATGTTTTTTCTAACCCGAAATATCCGGAGTAAGGAGGATTAATTTTTACCATGGGTATAAATAGACTCGCCTGTCATTATCACAGTTACCGCGATTAAAATCTTCAAAGCACTTAGAGCGAAATAGAGCGATTAGCAGAACAGTTATAGAGAGATTTGTGATAATCAAAGCTTAACACCTTCTACTGTTCTCAGACGTACGCTAGTGCTCCGTGGTGGTGATCTTGACAGCTTGACGATTCGAAGCTATTGCAGAATTCTCCTGGTAATCTTCCCTTCCTCCGCCTTCTGCGTTTTTAGGTTGGTCTCTCTGCTTCCCTCCTTTTCGCTTTGCTTTCATTTCCTGGTTTTCTTTGTTTTTCTCTTCGTTGTTCTTGTTTGCTTTATTTTTGTTTGTTTTGTCTCTGTGTCGTTTCTTTGGTCTTCTGGTTTTGCCGCTTGCTGGTGGTTCAGCTTTGCCAGAAGGTTGTCCGCCTTATACGCAAATGTAAATAATTTGTAAATAGTTTGTAAATCATTTGTAAACAGCCTATAGATAGCATGTACATGGTGTAAATAGCTATATATTCTTGTTTCAGCTTTGTCTGATTTTTCCCGCGGGAGTCGCCCGTGTGTATATTCATGTATATATGTATATTTCTGTAGGTAACCCTTATATATATCCCTCCTTTCTATGTATATACCCTTCGGCTCTCTGTATATCCTTCCAGGTGGCTCAACGAGCTGGTCGAGTCACCCTTGCTATTGGTTTTTCGCTTCAAGTTTGCTACGAGGCAGAAAACCACCTGTTTGAAACTCGGCTCTCGGCTGGTTTCAAACAGGTGATTTTCTCTCTCCTCCATCAAGGTTGTCAGAGCCTCATTTATTTCCCATACGCGCAATTAATTTTGGCCAGGTGGCTTTCCCTTTTCGCACATTCAAACAATCGACTCTGCCGCTAGTGCCATCCCATCCATTCAATGCTAACGCACGTGGCGTCCACGTGGACCTACTTCCACATTCTTCTTTACTAATGGTCACTTCTCTGGGTTTCGGGTCCCTTTCCATCATTCATCCCATGTCATCGTCAAGTGTGACAAAATTTCCCAGACCCAGAGATATAATGAAGAATGCTAAGTATATGTTTTGCTTTTCGGATACTTACGCGAAAAACTAACTTTTTAGGAAAAGCAAACGGCACGATGGTAAGAACTTTGGACCCTGGAGTTACTGTTTTATTTTGATAAATATGTTCTGATGGTCGCTTTGTCTCGCAGGTTCGGACTTCACTTTACAACCATGTCTGAAGCATCCGCCTCATCTCCTCCCGGAAGTCCGGAGTTGCCATCCACAACCGAGACCAGGGCAGCTGCAAAGTCTAAGATAGAGAAGGCCCTGGAAAAGCTCCCCCTCACCATGAAGTATATGCAGGGTGAGGAGATTGTGGGCTCAAAGATTGAGTCTCAGGTGAAATTTATGACCGACCCCAGTGTCAGAACTTGGGCAGAAATGCAGGCTCTAGTAAAGATAATGCATATACAGCGACATGCTGGAGATACAATTGCGACTAACGTCAGAGGTTCTAGAATTCTTCGGGTAGCTTGCTTCCCATGCTTTGTGCAGTCTCCAGAGCTTGTTCTTACTCTGGCGGCCCACTATAACTCTTCTGTCCAGGCCGTCATGTTAGCACCAGCAGAACCGTCGGGATTCCCCACTCCACTGGTGTCTCTTGACCCAGTTACTTTCCAAGAAGGCCTGGGTATCCTGCAATTTGAGAGATCCTTGGTACTCACGAGGACAGAGGCCTTGAAAAAATTCAACCAACTGGAGGATGCCGCCTGGGTGTACTTGAACACTCACTGGCTCAAGGTCCCGAAGAGAGATCCAAAAAGAATGAGGATAGATATCCCCCGCTCCGAATTCAAGGAGAGCATCCAAATGGGGATGATTGCATTGGCCCGGGTATTTGGGCAGCCCTCCGTCCAAGAATTTGCAAAGTGGATGTATTATTTCCTCCTGGGCATCTCCGCTAAGGGAGAATTCTTTGACTAGGCGACCATTATCTCTAACCATGTCGACTCCCAGTTCTGGCAGCTGAATGAGAATAAGAAGTTCTACATGACTTCTTATGTTTTCTGGGCTTTGGCCCAATAGAGGCCCCGCTCCAATGGCCTACTTACAGATGGCATTCTCAGACTTGGCTGGGGATAGAAGGCGTCGTGGGACCATTTCCCACAGATTCAATGGGAAGCCAACTTCCCCAGTTACTACCGGGTAAACGACTCCTTCGTTTACTACCATTTTCTCACACCCACCCGGGATGCCGGATACCGCCTGTCTACTGAGGTGATGAAATTGGTTAGTAGTTATGGGCACTACTACATCCAGTTCCAGCAGCACACATACATTAGGGTCGCCGACTTCTCCGGGAAACCCTGCTTGTTGCCCAAGCATTGTGGGGACAAGATCGTGCTGCTGGAATATTGCCGGTAGATGATGGAGCTGCATACCCTCTTGGCCCACAAGAAGGTCCCAAACATTTCATTCCCAATCTCCTGTGGGAACTAAACCTACAATCTGGCCGCCGTAAAGGAGGCAGATAACGAGCTTCAATGTTACAACTTGCAGGAATTTTATCTGGCGCGGAAAAATTTTGATCCGCATGGCAGAATTGCAACGGCACTGCCCCGGGCTGTGGACCCCCACTACACACACATAGAAGACTTCATGGGCAGATCGCAAGGATGATATGGATGTGCGCAGCTGGCATTATGACAGAATGACGGCTGGATGATGCAGGAGCTAAAGCTCCGGAGGTTCCCGGCGGGCTTTTTAGATGATGCCCCCACCATAGATCCCCAGTACAAAGAGAAGGGGATAGACAAAATGCCCCTAGCGCCAATGAATTGGGGTGTCCAAGAGGACCACACAATTGAGGACTTCACTTGAGAGGTGGTCGAGAGAAGTCATGCCTATTTTAAAAAGGCATGCCCCAAGAGTACTCGCCTGGCCTCCCGGCTGGTAACAAAGGCACCTCCACCAGTACCAAGGTTGACTCCGGGGTTTGTAACTTCTACACAAGTGCAGATAAAGGAAAAGGGATAGAGACAACTCCCCCCGCGCAGCAAGTCCCCATCCAAGAGCAGATTAGGCAATCTGTAGCGGCCTCCCAACAAATGAGGGAGCAATTGATCACAAGGCTTACCACTCCCCCGCTAATGGCCGGAACACTTCATCCTCCTTCCTCCCCATCACTGACTGCCATAATGGTGAAGGCGACGGTGGTGGATCCTCTGGAGGCAGCAACAATAGCAGATGCAGGGCCGCCTTTGATCACTCAGAGGAAGAGAAAGCACATAAAACAGCCTAAGGCAAAACCAGCGCCCAGGGCCTCCCTCCCAAAAGAAGTGGAAATTCTTTTTGCTAGTTCCCCAAAACTGGAGAAGGAAACAGAACAGGCAGACATCCCAGCCAGTCCCCCTCCAGAAGAGGAGTTTGACATGTTTGCAGCCGATGAGTTTAGAAATCTGCAAGGGGGCGATACACAAGTGGAAACAGAAGTCCCGGAGCAAGAACAAGAGGCTGTGGACCTAGAAGACCGGGAATAAGAAGCTACGGGACAAGAAGAGCAGCAAACAGAAGAAAAGAGGCCAGAACCGGAGATTATCTCCGGGGCCTCAGAAACAGAAGGTCCGGGAGTGGGCCAACAACTGCCGAATGAACCAAAGACATCCGCTGGGGAACCCAGACCCAGAAATTTAGGACCAACGGTAAACCCAGCCACCTCATTCCCAAAGCCACTCCCGGGGGCAACCTTCGGGCGGATTATCACAGTGGCCCAAACTCTAAATCTTGGCCTGATCCCGCCCCTGCTACCCACAGATGGAGCAGAAGAAGAAGAGCAGCATGAAGAGGAGATCCCTAAAGGAGCTGATCAGGGTCTAGACATAACAATTGACATCACGGACCAGGCTGAGGAGATAGAAATTAAAGATATCACTGCAGAAGAAGTTCCAGCAGGGAGGGAAACAAAGGAAATACCTGTTGAAAAGGAGCAGCCGCCACCGGACACCGGGAGAGGATCTGAAGAACAAACTCTGGCAGGAAGGCCACCCCTCCCACCTCCATGGTTGGTAGAGAGCAGAAAAAGGAAAGCCCAATCAGCTCCAACAGTCCCTATCTCCCTGGCCGAAATGATGGCTTTGGCTCAGGCCCTGCCAAAAGCAAAGAAGGCCCAGACAGTTCATACTCTTCAAACTGGGCCGAGCGAAGAAACAGTTGTAGTGGTGGAAAAACCTCCCCCAGACGCTGATGAAGCGACTACGGATCCTGCAGATTACAATATTACAGAGGTATCCTTGGGCAAACAAGGAAAGTAGGGCGAAGTGGACCTGCTAAAAGAAGCGGCAAGGGCAGTGGAGGCCCGATACGAAAAAGAGGCCCAGAGGCTCAAGGCAGAGAAGGAGAAGAGTGCAAAACTTATAGGGTTACTTATAGAGCTGGCCCAACCCCTCAACGCCGCCCCTCCATAAACGTCCACATTAGAGGAATTACCGCAGAGCGACATAGACTCCCTGCGAGTAATGAAGAAGAAGGCCCAGGCAGTAGATGATTGGGTCGCTCTACAAATAGGAAACACCCGGTGTTTCCTAGTGGCTACTCTCCCAAATCTATATACAGCCTGGCAGATTATTTTGCAGGCAAAAGCACTGATTGAACAGTGGGAAAGTGACACCAAGAATTACCAGGCGTGGAAGGCAGAGTTCGAAGAACTCCTCACCCTGGGAGAAGATATAATTTCTGAATCTAGAATTCTGGGCGAGGAATCATTTGATTTCGTAAAGGCTCAGCACTCCAGACTGGACCTCACATTGGAGGTAACCAAGCAACTGGTAGAGTCTATACAAGAAAAGATAAACACAATGAAGTATTCTTTTAATTTATACAAGTCATTTGTAATAAAAGCTTTCGGGGTTGATCCCCTTGCTACAAATACTTATACCCCCGAGGAGTCGGTTTTGGGGAATTTTGATGAAAGGATGGCATCCCGGTATCAATCCCTAGAGGGAATGGATGGGGCCCGAATGGCAAAGCTAACCAAAATGGCGCTTAAAGGCCATGATGCCGCCAGGATGGCAGATGAGTTCCGAAATAATGTTCCAGACTTGGCGGAACAAGTTGAAGTGGCCAGACACAAAAGGGCCAGCCTAAGGAAGATTGATGAAGATGGTATTTTTCGCATCCTTCAGGCCTTCAATGATAATAAACAACCTTGAGCGTTCTCTGGGAATCAGGGAAACTTGAGCATTCAGCATTCTTTATTCTTTTGGGGATGTAAGTTCCCAGATCTCGGAGTTCCGGATCTACAATTTTGTATTCTTTAAGGTGATCCGTGTCCCGGTCCCCGAGGCCGACCGGTCACTTTCAGAGGCGGTTAATAAAGACTGTCAGAGGGTAGTTGGACGCATCAAGAGCCATTGGCTCGGTAGTTGGCTTCTGACAGGGTGATCTTCCTGAGGCGTCATTCAAAGGTACACCTGGCACATTGGAGACAGGGCGCCGCATTTCCCATTTATGAGGCATGTAGCCTCGGTCCTCGGGGGACCTTCTTTCTTCTTTCTTCTCTTCGGCTCTCTTCTCGAGGCTGATTCTTCCAATGTATATTCTTGTCTTCTTCTGACCTGGCAGACCTATTTCGTCTCCAGGTCTTTTGAAGGGTGGCGCAGGTAGTACCGGCCCCCAGATATTATATTTTATTAAAGAGCAGTAAAATAGGGTTAGGGTTAGAAAGAGTTGTATAAATAGGCAAATCGGCCCATTTCCAAGGGTCAGCAAAATTGATGATTTTGTTGCCCATAAGAAATAGCAAAGTGATTTCTAGTTTTAGTTGCAGAGCTCAACACTCCATTGCTCTGTTCTTGGTAGTTAGATGCTCCCTTGGAGCCACCATTGTATCATGCACCAGTGCTTGCTGGACTAAACATTAATGAAGAAGGAAGGATTCTTGGCAATGAAGTTGTTAACGTCTCTGGTTCTGAGTTGATGGTATTTCATGTTTTAATGTTCTGTATGTCCTTCACTCTGATATGTTAAAGTAGATTAATGACCTCTTTTATTTTTTCTACTGATAAAATGCTAACTGATGGTTGTGTATTTCTTCGGTATTTAGTGTAGTCTTTCAGAGTGTTGTTGATGTTCCATACTTTTCAGCATGACTATAGTTAGATAAATGTTTCTAACCCTGCAGGATCTTTTTTTGTTTTATTTGCTAAGTGTGGAATACTCCGGGAAACCCTTACCATTCTGAATCTCTGGAAGAATGAGTTGAAGTAACCAGCTATCCCCCTCGAAAATAGTCACCTTCTCCCAACTGAGCCCCGCACCGTTGTGACCCGACACCCAGGTGCTTGAAGGCCCAGAGGATTTATCTCCCCCGGACAACCTTTGCAGGAGGAGTTGGCCAATTCCTCCAGACTCTAGAACCTGGTGACAACTTATGACTGTTGGCGGACCCGGTCAGCAAAACCCCGTCAACAGAAACTAGCGCTAGAAGGAGGGCATGAACTCATCCCCCTCCCAAGATTTTGATTTTACACCTCCTGAGGGTTCCCCGAGTTATAGTTTTAGGAGACAAGCCTTTAGTGGGATTGGGTCCTTTTCCCCAGCTAAATTTGAAAGAATCCTTAGGTCTACCCTGAATCCTGGAAGGTTTTTCGAGCTTGAACATCCTACTTGAAAGAAACGAACGTCGAAAGTTATACCAGCCACTGTTGTCTGGGGATCTACCCTATCTTTGAATACTCAAACTCCCCAGACGATCTCGGGAACCAGTACTCAAACTACCCAACATACAGTTCCTCCAATGGCTGCATACTTTAGAAACACTGGGTCCCCAATGGGCACTTTTTTGGGTGCAATCAACGACTTACCCTCCCACCCAGAAAAGATCTGCCCACGATATGAGCACTTAGGCTCATGGACCGCAGAAGAACACTTACAGGCATACAAAGATGCCATGAATCGACACCGGATCCAACATGAAGATGTTGTGACCCGCATGTTTCCCTTGTCCTTGGGACAGAGCGAGTTGAACTGGTACCTGAACCTTCCCGCCAACTCCATCAACACTTGGCAGGATATGGAGGACGCCTTCTTGGCTGCCTTTCGGGTGCATGTGGACCCAGCCTGGTCCCATAGCCAGTTTATCTCCATTAGAAACGAACCCAATGAACCTCTTGCAGCATTCAACCATAGGTTCCAGCGTGCCCTGAAAAGGTGCACAGGCCCTTTTGTTCCATCGTCAGATGTTACCATACAGACATACCTTAATGCGATGGACCCTTTCGTTGCCACTCTCCTCTGGAGAACAACCGCCCCGAGTGACCGGGATACTTTGGCAAAAGTCTACAACCTGGCCTTAGAGTTATCCCGCGGTCTCAATAAATCCCCGGGCGGGATTGGACAGAACACACCTTTCAACATGATCCCTGGTGGAACTGCTTATGCCGGGGGCTACAATCCCAATCTGGCAATAGGTGCCCCCTTGATGGCGGTGAATCCCCCACCACCTTTGGTAGACCAACAGGCACGATATGTCTACCCCTCCCAGACCCAGATGACACTGGGTCCGGAAGTCTTCCCTTGGAATCAGCCATAGCAGACACAATAGACTCAGACACAACTGTTCGGGGTGCCCTTCTTCCAGTCGTCTGCGGCTGGAGGATTGTCGCCCTCGACTCCGGTCAATCCTGCTGCCTTCCCGGGAAGCCAACAACAGCCACAGCCGTCCCATTATGACGCTAACACTCAGTTGACCACCGAGGTTGAGTTCCTCCGGTGAATGCTATCCACCCTGACCATGGACATGGATCAGCTGAAGGCTGGGTCTTACGCGCCCCAAAATTCAAATTCCCAGAGGGGGAACATCTTCTCTGGCCAGTGAAACAACAATGCCGAAGGAAGAAACTTCAATAATGGGCCTAGGCCCAACCAACAACAATGGAATAATAACGCTAACACCGGAGGCCCTCCTCCAAACCAAAACACCAACCAAAATGGCACTGGACCATCCCATTTTATGCCAGTCGCAGACTTCCAGCCCATGACTAATTGGTGTCGGCTGCACGATACAGGTTTGCACAATGAAGTAAATTGTGCCACTTTGGAGAAAGTCATAATGATCTCCCAGCTGGATAGGCAGCAATCACACGATACCACTCCCCCAGAGCCCCCTGTCCAAGAGCAAACCCACAGTGCCTTCACCTGTGATACCATCTTCTTCGGTGCTTCCGGGGAAGATGAAGAAGAATCCAAACTACAGGGATTCTTTGATGAATCCATTCCACCCTTTGAGGCCAACGCCTTTACCAACCCACGGGCTCCATACAACACCCGGAGCCAGGCGGGTAAAGGACCAGCTTACACGCCCGTACCTCCTACCAAAGATACTCCTCCCTGGAATAATGCAACTGATCGACCCGTCCCTCCAAAAGGTCCTAGCTCTAACCAAGCAAAGGATCTTGCGGAAGAAAATCACCAGTTCCGAGGAGGAAGGTTTGATATCACGAAGGCGTTAGAGCAGACCACCACCTCCATGACCTTGATGGAGATTTTGTTAAATTGTCCCGAGCAAAAGAAGTCCCTTCTGAAGCTCTTAGGAAACCCAGAGGCAGTTATCCGCCCTCCCAAGACCATCTCCTTTGAAGATGCTAATGCGGCTGTCTTCCGGGGAAATAATGAGGATCCTCGCTTCCTGCTAGGCCTAAACATTTATGGAAAAAATATACACAACTACCTAGTAGACTCTGGAGCTTCGGGTAACATCATGCCTTTATCCATTTGTCAGAAGCTCAGACTCCACCCCACCCCGTCTAATGGCGCAATGATCCAACTGGATAAGACTGCTGTGAAAATGGTGGGGGAATTGAAGAACACCCGAATACACCTTATCCAGGACCCTAGGATAGCCAGCATCATTGACATCCAAGTGGTGGACATCCCAGAAACTTATGGGATGTTACTAAGTCAGAATTGGTCTAAGTCCTTAAATGGATACTTTTCGACCGACTTCACCCACTTGTGGCTTCTGTGGGAAGGAGAATCCAATCAGATCTGGGTCAAAAGTGAACCCCGGATGAAACAGACCCTTACCGAAGTGGGGAAGGTCAACGAAGTCCTTTTCTCCGAATCTTCTCTGGGGGTGTACTGACCTCTTGAAATCTTAACATTCAATTTCATCCCTGGAGAGGATCCCGTAGTATTGCAAAGAGCACAGGACTTAGAAGAAAAGCTGAGAGTCAAAGTCAACTCTCAGGGCCCCACAACGACCCTTGCCACACTCCTATCCGGCATTTGGTGCCGATTGCATTACCAAAAACATTCAGAGCACAAGTGTGAGCCATGTCGGTCAATCACTACCCGACAACTTGATATCCTCCAGAGTGAACATACAACCGATTCCCTGGCACCCAGTACTTCTACGGGATGCACTCCTTTAGTGTCATCCGCCTGGGAATCACAAACTGAAACACCTCCGGGGATAAATTCCACTTTCATGCTAGTAGTCCGGGAGAAAATCCCCAAGTCTCCCAGCGACAATCTAAAGAGAACTCCCCCTCCCCAGCCCCAGATTCCAAATAATGACTTGTGGACCCTTAAATTTGATGGGTCCCGATCCAAACAGGGCTATGGGGCTGGGGTATAATTAATCAACCCGTGAGGGAAATCCTTCCTTGCATCCTACAGGTTGCAGTTTAACTGCACAAACAATGTCACGGAGTACGAGGCCTTGGTCCTTGGAGTCCTATTCACATTAAGGAAAGGTATCACCTACCTCCAGGCTCTGGGTGATTCAGAGTTGGTTGTTAAACAAGTCCGGAGTCAATACACCTGTCATGACAAAAGGCTGGCTGCATACCGCAACCGGGCTTGGAGCCTTATTGAAGATTTCGATGCCTTCGGCATTGACCTTATTCCTCGACGACGGAATTATGTCCCGGATGCCCTAGCTGTTTCTGCCAGCACACTTGAGCCGATGGCCGGCTCACGACTCCGGAGATTTTCAGTTGAGATGGTCCCCACCCCCTCCATTCCAGACAATGTTACTCACTTTCAGGTTTTCGAGGACGATCAACATATCCTGGCCTTCATGGCCAATGTTGGTGTTTTCGAGGATCAGATAGTGGAGGAACGAGACCATGATGACACTGGATAGGGTGATGAAGATGATGGGATCATGGACTTGCCCACCAACACTATCCCCAAGGGGATGGTTGCATTAGAATGAATCTTTGATTTGGATCCTCGGGCCCGTGAGAAGGTATCTTCCTCCCCTGAGGGAGGAAAGTTTTAAAAAGTTAATATCGGCCAGCCTGGTGAAGAGAAAATCATCCACATAGGCACCTCCTGTTCCCCTGGAGAAAAGGAGAAGATTCTCGCGGTTCTCTGAGAATACATCGATGTGACTGCCTGGGGGTATGAAGATTTGAAGACATATGACACCTCCATCATGACCCACACCATTCCCCTGAAGCCAGATGCTAAACCCTTTTGGAAAAAACAAAGACCGGTCAACCCCCTGATAGAGCCTCTGATTCGTCAAGAGGTAGAAAAACTGCTGTCAGCTCAGATTATCTTCTCTATCCGGCATACTACATGGGTTGCCAACCTAGTTCCAGTCAGGAAGAAAAGCAGTGAGATCCACCTTTGCGTGGATTTTCAAAATTTGAACAAGGCATCTAAAAAAGATAACCACCCTCTCCCCTCGTTGGATGAGGTGTTGCAGATAGTAAATGGATCCCAGATGATGTTTTTTCTGGATGGATATTCAGGATACAACTAGGTCATGGTCAAATATGAGGATAGAGAGAAAATAGCGTTTACCACCAAGTGGGGAACGTTTACTTATAGAAGAATGCCCTTTGGTTTGATCAACGCAGGGGCTACCTTTCAGAAGGCCATGGATATTACGTTCGAGGACCTTGTAAATCGATGTATAATCATCTACATGGATGATTTAACCGTCTTCTCTCGGGACAGGCGTGATCATGCCGCCCACCTCGCTCAGATCTGCGAGAGATGTCACTGGTACAGAATATCCCTCAACCCCAAGAAGTGCATATTCGGGGTCACCGAGGGGAAGTTGCTAGGGCATATCGTCTCTGAGAAGGGTATATCCATAGACCCTGATAGAGTCGAAGCATTGCTGAACTTACAAATGCTGGGTAGCAAGAAAGAAATGCGATCCTTCTTTGGAAAAATTAACTTTGTACGTTGATTCATCACAGGATTCGCATAAATAGTTAAGCCACTCAACAAAATGATGAAAAAGGATACCAAAATTGAGTGGAGTCCTGAAGAAAAATGGGCGTTCGCCCAGATAAAACAGATCATAACGGAGGCACCTGTCCTGGCTAGTCTAGACTATTCTCTTCTGTTTTACATATACTCATTTGCTTCACCGCATTCAGCCACGGCAGTACTAACCCAAAAGATTAAAGGGGAGGAGCGACCAATTTCTTTCATGAGTTCCCCCTTTAAGAACGCCGAAGTCCGGTATTCATCATTGGAAAAATAGGCCTTTGCTTTGGTTCGCGCCGTGAAAAAATTCTGGCATTATATTCTCCGGAGCAAAGTGCATGCTATCATCCCAGACCAGGCTGTCAAATCTCTGCTGATGCAGAGTGAATTAGGCGAGAGACGGGGGAAATGGATGGCCATCCTCTAGGAATACGATTTAGAGATACAGCCCATGAAAATAGTCTGAGGCCAGGGACTAAGTCGAACAATAGCAGAGGAGACTCCCCACATAGAATGTCATACTTACACAGTGGAATCCATTACCCAGGATCCGTGGTATACCGATCTGGTATATTTGCTGCTAAATAAAAAATGCTCAGAGGGATTACCTCCCCACAAACGCCATGCCCTACAGATGAAAAGCGCTCATTTCATGATCAAAAAATCCGCACTTTACCATCGGAACTACGAGGGAGTGTACTTCCGGTGCATCGACAGGGACCAAGCTGTGAAAATAATTGATGAATTCCATGGACAGTTTGGAATCGGGCATGGTTCAGCCGACGCCACTACCCATCAGATCCTCCAGGCTAGATACTATTGGCCCTGTATCTTCAGAGATGTTTACGCTCATGTCAGGAAATGCCATACTTGCCAAACTACAGTGCATCGTGAGCGTAACCCAGCCATGCCTCTGCAACCAGTATATGAGGCTAGACCCTTTGCCCAGTGGGCATTTGACTTCATCGGGGAGATCAACCCCAACTCGTCTGCCAACCACCGATATATACTGAGTGCTACTGATTACTGCACTCAGTGGTCTGAAGCTATACCTTGTAAAAACAACATGGCAGACGTAGTTATCAAGTTCTTGGAAGAAAACATCGTCACAAGGTTCGGGATGCCCTTTGCTTTAGTATGTGACAATGGTCTGGCGTTTTCTTTTGCATAATTACTCGAATGGACCTACAACCGAAAGATCACACTGAAGTTCTCTAGAAACTATTACCCCCAGGGAAATGGCGTTGCTGAATCAACGAACAAGAATCTGCTTGAGGTGATCAAACATCTGTTAGAACAAAATCCCTGGGATTGGCACCAAAAATTGAAATTCACCCTCTGGGCGGATCGTATTTGTATTGAAGCCGCCCTGGAAACATCCCCATTCCACTTGGTTTATGGTCAAAACCCTATATTCCCAGTCAACTTACAGATCCCAATTTTACAGTTTATGCAGGAATTCAACAACAGGGACAACATTGTGGAGGTTCGGCTCCTGAATCTAGTGCAGATGGAGGAACAACGAGACGCAGCCCTTGAGCATTTCGCACATCATCAAGCAGTAGTAAAATGATGGTTTGACAGAAGAGCCCAATACAAAGCTTTTCAGATCTCAGATCTGGTCCTGCTGTGGGATAAGGCCCGGGAGAAGAAAGAAAAGCACACCAAGTTCCAACGGCTCTGGCTCGGACCATACTTAATTTCAAAAATCTGCGGGGCAAGTACTTATCGCCATAACACCTTGACTGGAGAACCTGTCGCATTTCTTGTTAATGGACAGTTTCTCAAACATTACTTCGAGTAAGGGTAAGCTTGTCCAATGTTGTATTATATGTAAATATCCCCTTGTAAATAGTCTTGTTGGCTGCCTTCCGGGGCAGTCTCCCTTCTTGCTTTTGTTGTCTTTGTTTTTGCCTTTGGCTTTCTTTTGGCCCCGGCATTTTGTCCCATCTTGTAGGGGCGGGAATGCTTCGCATAACTTTGGCTTCTGGTGCAATGCCTCCGGCATGGTGAACTCTAGAACCTGTCTTTATCACAGTGGGATCAACCCGGTCTCCGGGATTATTTGCAGGTTATGGCACATTTTTGAGCAATCTCCATTGGGTGTTGTCTCTGGGAGTCTGGCAATCAGTGAACAATAATAATATAAGGAATAAGTAATCAGACACGCCGAGGGTAGATCAGCTGTACTGGTTGGTTGATCCACATCTGAAAATCCAAAGGAACTCCTTTCGGGTCCAGAGTTTTATCCTCTCTAAATATCTAAACATAGGTGGATAGGTGAAAGGAGTACCGCGATTTGAATTTTAGCTAAGCTTGGGCTCAATAGTGAAAGAAGTACCGCCTTCCCCACCTGGAAATAAATGAAGTACTGAAGAAAAGTGGGACGAAACTCCGGTCTCTGGGGGAAAAGTAATTAAATTGATGATGGGTTCGATGTAATTAGTATCGTTTCTCTATTTCCTCTCAGAGGTCATCGGCTTGATTTCCTTCCAAAGCACACACGACACCACTAATGAAAGGCTACGGACTGGCTCCTGTGTGGTCGGGTTCTCTCGAATATGCTACTCTCTACTTGTCAAACACTTCGGGAGGATGATTTATTCCAGTTTTGCTAACCAGAGATTCTATAGTTCTCAAATGCGCTAAAGCATTTGTCCCAGATAGTCGCCATTCGTTATGCCCTGCATCCCCATCCCTACATTTTGTGTGTAAAATGTTGGGTCCCCCTTTTTTTTCCTTTTGCTTTGCCTTCTCTTGCGGCTTTGCCTTGTCTTTCTTTTCCTTCTTGCTTTCTTTCTCCGGGGTTTTCTTCCCCGGAGTGTATCATTCTCTTGGTTTGTCTTTCCCCTCTGGGATCCCAGATCTCGGAGGTTGCCTTTTGGTTGGAAGCTTGACTCTGGACTCTGGGATTGTTTGTGATGATGTTCCTAAGTCTTAGAAATATCATCATAAGGAATCCCCGGGCCCGGAGTCCAGATGTTTTCCTTAGCCAAAATCTCCGGAGTGAGGAGGATTGCTTTTTACCGCGGGTATAAATAGACTCGCCTGTCATTATCACAGTTACCACAATTAAAATCTTCAAAGAACTTAGAGAGAAATAGAGAAATTTTCAAAGCGATTAGCAGAACAGTTACAGAGAGATTTGCGATAATCAAAGCTTAACACCTTCTACTGTTCTCAGACGTACGCTAGTGCTCCGTGGTGGTGATCTTGACAGCTTGACAATTCAAAGCTATTGCAGAGTTCTCCTGGTAATCTTCCCTTCCTCCGCCTTCTGCGTTTTCAAGTTGGTCTCTCTACTTCCCTCCTTTTCGCTTTTCTTTCGTTTCCTAGTTTTCTTTGTTTTTGCTCTTCGTTGTTTTCGTTTGCTTTGTTTTCGTTTGTTTTGTCTCTGTGTCGTTTCTTTGGTCTTCTGGTTTTGCCGCTTGCTAGTGGCTCAGCTCTGCCAGAAGGTTGTCCACCTTCTGCACAGATGTAAATAATTTGTAAATAGTCTGTAAATCGTTTGTAAATAGCCTGTAGATAGCATGTACATGGTGTAAATAGCTGCATATTCTTGTTTCAACTTTGTCTAGTTTTTCCCGCGGGAGTCTCCCATGTGTATATTCATGTATATATGTATATTTCTATAGGTAACCCTTGTATATATCCCTCCTTTCTATGTATATACCCTTCGGCTCTCTATATATCCTTCCAGGTGGCTCGACGAGCTGGTTGAGTCACCCTTGCTGTTGGTTTTTCGCTTCAAGTTTACTTCGAGGCAGAAAACCACCTGTTTGAAACTTGGCTCTTGGCTGGTTTCAAATAGGTGATTTTCTCTCTCCTCCATCAAGGCTGTCAGAGCCTCATTTATTTCCCATACGCGTAATTACTTCTGGCCAGGTGGCTTTCCCTTTCCGCGCGTTCGAACAGTCGACTCCGTCGCCAGTGCCATCCCATCCATTCAATGCTAACGCACGTGGCATCCACGTGGACCTACTTCCACATTCTTCTTTACTAACAGTCACTTCTCCGACTTTCGGGTCCCTTTTCATCATTCATCCCATGTCATCATCAAGTGTGACAAAATTTCCCAGACCCGGAGATATAATGAAGAATGCTAAGTTTATGTTTTGCTTTTCGGTTACTTACGCGAAAAACTAACTTTTCAGGAAAAGCAAACGGCACGGTGGTAAGAACTCTGGACCCTGGAGTTACTATTTTATTTTGATAAATATATTCTGACGGTCACTTTGTCTCGCAGGTCTGGACTTCACTTTACAACCATGTCTGAAGCATCCACCTCATCTCCTCCCGGAAGTCCAAAGTTGCCATCCACAACCGAGACCAGGGCAGCTGCAAAGTCTAAGATAGAGAAGGCCCTGGCAAAGCTCCCCCTCACCATGAAGTATATGCAGGGTGAGGAGATTGTGGGCTCAAAGATTGAGTCTCAGGTGAAATTTATGACCGACCCCAGTGTCAGAACTTGGGCAGAAATGCAGGCTCTAGTAAATATAATGCATATACAGTGACAGGCTGGAGATACAATTGCGACTAACGTCAGAGGTTCCAGAATTCTTCGGGCAGCTTGCATCCCATGCTCTATGCAGTCTCCGGAGCTTGTTCTTACTCTGGCGGCCCACTATAACTCTTCTGTCCGGGCCGTCATGTTAGCACCAGCAGAACCATCGGGATTCCCCACTCCACTGGTGTCCCTTGACCCAGTTACTTTCCAAGCAGGCCTAGGTATCCCGTAATTTGAGAGATCCTTGGTACTCACGAGGATAGAGGCCTTGAAATAATTCAACCAACTGGAGGATGCCGCCCGGGTGTACTTGACCACTCACTGGCTAAAGGTCCCGAAGAGGGATCCAAAAAGAATGAGGATAGATATCCCCCGCTCTAAATTCAAGGAAAGCATCCAAATGGGGATGATTGCATTGGCCCGGGTATTTGGGCAGCCCTTCGCCCAGGAATTTTCAAAGTGGATGTATTATTTCCTCCTGGGCATCTCCGCTAAGGGAGAATTCTTTGACTGGGCGACCATTATCTCCAACCATGTCGACTCCCAGTTCTGACAGCTGAATGAGAATAAGAAGTTCTACATGACTTCTTATGTTTTCTGGGCTTTGGCCCAATAGAGGCCCCACTCCAATGGCCTACTTACAGATGGCATTCTCAGACTTGGCTGGGGACAGAAGGCGCTGTGGGACCATTTCCCACAGATTCAATGGGAAGCCAGCTTCCCCAGTTACTACCAGGTAAACGACTCCTTCGTTTACTACCATTTGCTCACACCCACCCAGGATGTCGGATACCGCTTGTCTACTGAGGCGATGAAATTGGTTAGTAGTTATGGGCACTACTACATCCAGTTCCAGCAGCACACATACATTAGGGTCGCCAGCTTCTCCGGGAAACCCTACTTGTTGCCCAAGCATTGTGGGGACAAGATCGTGCTGCTGGAATACTACCGGTAGATGATGGAGCTGCATACCCTATTAACCCACAAGACGGTTCCAAATTTTTTGTTCCCAATCTCCTGTGGGAACTACACCTGCAATCTGGCCGCCGTAAAGGAGGCAGAAAACGAGCTTCAATGTTACAACTTGCAGAAATTTTATCTGGCGCGAAATTTTTTTGATCTGCATGGCAGAATTGCAATGGCACTGCCCCGGGCTGTGGGCCCCCACTACATACACATAGAAGACTTCTGGGTAGATCGCCAGGATGATATGGATGTGCACAGGCGGCATTACGACAGAATGACGGCTGGAATGATGTAGGAGCTAAAGCTCCGGAGGTTCCCGGTGGGCTTTTCAGATGATGCCCCCACCATAGATCCCCAGTACAAAGAGAAGGGGATAGACAAAATGCCCATGGCGCCAATGAATTGGGGTGTCCAAGAGGACCACACAATTGAGGACTTCACTCGAGAGGTGGTCGAGAGAATTTATGCCTATTTTAAAAAGGCATGCCCCGGGAGTACTCGCCTGGCCTCCCAGCCGGTAACAAAGGCACCTCCACCAGTACCAAGGTTGACTCTGGGGGCTGGGACTTCTGCACAAGGCGCAGATAAAGGAAAAGGGATAGAGACAAATCCGCCCGCGCAACAAGTCCCCATCCAAGAGCAGATTAGGCAATCTATAGCGGCCTCCCAACAAATGAGGGAGCAATTGATCACAAGGCTTGTCACTCCCCCGCTAATGGCTGGAACACTTCATCCTCCTTCCTCCCCATCACTGGCTGCCTTAATGGCGAAGGCGACAGGGGTGGATCCTCTAGAGGCAGCAGCAATAGCAGATGCGGGACCGCCTTTGATCACCCGGAGGAAGAGAAAGCACATAAAACAGCCCAAGGCAGAACCAGCGCCCAGGGCCTCCCTCCCAAAAGAAGTAGAAATTCTTTCTTCTAGTTCCCTGGAACCGGAGAAGGAAACAGAATAGGTAGACATCCCATCCAGTCCCCCTCCAGAAGAGGAGTTTGACATGTTTGCAGCTGATGAGTTCAGAAATCTGCAAGGGGGCGATACACAAGCGGGAACAGAAGTCCCGGAGCAAGAACAAGAGGCTGTGGACCCGGAAGACTGGGAAGAAGAAGCTGCGGGACAAGAAGAGCAGCAAACAGAAGAAAAGAGGCCAGAACCAGAGATTATCTCTGGGGCCTCAGAAACAGAAGGTCCAGGAGTGGGCCAACAATTGCCGAATGAACCAAATGCATCCGCTGGGGAACCCGGACCCAGAACTTCAGGACCAACCATAACCCCAGCTGCCTCGTTCCCAAAGCCACTCCCGGGGGAAACCTTCGGGCGGATTATCACAGCGGCCCAAACTCTAAATCTTGGCCTGATCCTGCCCTTGCTACCCACAGATGGAGCAGAAGAAGAAGAGCAGCATGAAGAGGAGATCCCCAAAGAAGCCGATCAGGGTCTAGACACAACAATTGACATCACGGACTAGGCTGAGGAGATAGAAATTGAAGATATCGCTGTAGAAGAAGTTCCAGTAGGGAGGGAAACAGAGGAAATACCTGTTGAAAAGGAGTAGCCGCCACCGGACACCAGGAGAGGATTCAAAGAACAAACTCTGGCAGGAAGGCCACCCCTCCCACCTCCATGGTTGGCAGAGAGCAGAAAAAGGAAAGCCCAAACAGCTCCAACAGTCCCTATCTCCCTGGCCGAAATGATGGCTTTAGCGCAGGCCTCGCCAAAAGCAAAGAAGGCCTAGACAGTTCATACTCTTTGAACTGGGCCAGGCGGAGAAATAGTTGCGGTGGTGGCAACACCTCCCCCAGACGCCGATGAAGCGACCGCGGATCCCGCGGATTACAATATTGCAGAGGTATCCTTGGGAAAATGAGGAAAGAAGGGCGAAGTGGACCTGCTAAAAGAAGCGGCAAGGGCAGTGGAGGCCCGATACGAAAAAGAGGCCCAGAGGCTCAAGGCAGAGAAGGAGAAGAGTGAAAAACTTATGGGGTTACTTACAGAGCTGGCCCGACCCCTCAACGCCGCCCCTCCATAGACCTCCACATTAGAGGAATTACTGCAGAGCGACATAGACTCCCTGCGAGCAATGAAGAAGAAGGCCCAGGCAGTAGACGATTGGGTCGCTCTACAAATAGGAAACACCCGGCGTTTCCTAGCGGCTACTCTCCCAGATCTATATATGGCCCGACAGATTATTTTGCAGGCGGAAGCACTGATTGAATAGTGGGAAAGTGACGCTGAGAATTACCAGGTGTGGAAGGCAGAGTTCGAAGAACTCCTCACCTTGGGAGAAGATATAATTTTCGAATCCAGAATTCTGGGCGAGGAATCATTTGATTTCGTAAAGGCTCAGCACTCCAGACTGGACCTCACATTGGAGGTAACCAAGCAACTTGTAGAGTCTTTACAAGAAAAGATAAACACAATGAAGTATTCTTTTAATTTATACAAGTCATTTGTAATAAAATCTTCTGGGGTTGATCCCCTTGCTACAAATACTTATACCCCCGAGGAGTCAGTTTTGAGGAATTTTGATGAAAGGATGGCATCCCGGTATTAATCCCTGGAGGGAATGGATGGGGCCCGAATGGCGAAGCTAACCAAAATGGTGCTTAAGGGCCATGATGCTGCCAGGATGGCATATGAGTTCTGAAATAATGTTCCAGACTTGGTGGAACAAGTTGAAGTGGCTAGACACAGAAGGGCCAGCCTAAGGAAGATTGATGAAGATGGTATTTTCCACATCCTTTAGGCCTTCAATGATAATAAATAGCCTTGAGTTTTCTCTGGGAACCGGGGAAACTTGAGCATTCAACATTCTTTATTCTTTTGGGGACGTAAGTTCCTGAATCCCGGAGTTCCAGATCCATAATTTTGTATTCTTTAAGGTGATCCGTGTCCTGGTCCCCAAGGCCGACCGATCACTTTCAAAGGCGGTTAATAAAGACTGTCAGAGGGTAGTTGGACACATCAAGAGGCATTAGCTTAGCAGTTGGCTTCTGACAGGGTGATCTTCCCAAGGCATCGTTCAAAGGTACACCTGGCACATTGGAGACAGGGCACCGTATTTCCCATTTATGAGGCATGTAGCCTCGGTCCCCGGGGGACCTTCTTTCTTCTTTCTTCTCTTCGGCTCTCTTCTCGAGGCTGATTCTTTCGATGTATATTCTTGTCTTCTTCTTCTGACCTGGCAGACCTATTCCGTCTCCAGGTCTTTTGTAGGGTGGCGCAGGTAGTACTGGCCCCCAGATATTGTATTTTATTAAAGAGCAGTAAAATAGGGTTAGGGTTAGAAAGAGTTGTATAAATAGGCAAATCGGCCCATTTCCAAGGTTCGGAGAAATTGATGATTTTGTTGTCCATAAGAAATAGCAAAGTGATTTATGGTTTTAGTTGCAGAGCTCAACGCTCCATTGCTCTATTCTTGGTAGTTAGATGCTCCCTTGGAGCGACCATTGTATCACGCACCAGTGCTTGCTGGACTAAACATTAATGAAGAAGGAAGGATTCTTGGCAATGAAGTTGTTAATGTCTCTGCTTCTGAGTTGATGGTATTTCATGTTTTAATGTTTTGTATGTCCTTCACTTTTATATGTTAAAGTAGATTAACGACCTCTTTTATTTCCGCTACTGATAAAATGCTAACTGATGGTTGTGTATTTCTTTGGTATTTAGTGTAGTCTTTCAGAGTGTTGTTGATGTTCCAGAATTTTCAGCATGACTATAGTTAGATAAATGTTTCTAACCCTGCAGCATCTTTTTTCATTTTATTTGCTAAGTGTGGAATACTCTGGGAAACCCTTACCATTCTGAATCTCTAGGAGAATGAGTTGAAGTAACCAGCTATCCCCCTCGAAAACAGTCACCTTCTCCCAATCGAGCCCCGCACCATCGTGACCCAACACCCAGGTGCTTGAAGGCCCGGAGGATTTATCTCCCCCAGAAAACCTTTGCAGGCGGAGTTGGCTGATTCCTCCGGACTCCGGAACCCGGTGACAACTTATGACTGTTGGCGGACCCGGTCAGCAAAACCCCATCAACACATCCTCAAATTATAAATAAAAATGCCACTTTTTATATCATTAAAGTTGAATAGTTTGTACGTTGTGGTCCTTTTCCTTTATAAAAGTGTGACACAATTTTTTACTTTTACCCATTTATGGTATCCTAAATCAGAGAATGTACAACTTCATGTATATATAGATAGAAATTGGGTAGGTTGTATTGATGACAGGAAGAGTACTTCTAGAGTATCAGTATTTCTTGGAGATAGGTTGGTTTCTTGGGTAAGCAAGAAGCAGAATTGTATCTCTTAATCAACAACAGAAGCTAAATATTTTGTAGCAGCATTGAATTTTTCAACAATGGTTTGGATCAAGCAGATGGTTAGAGATTTTGGTATTCAGGTTGATTATCCTATTGTTATTCACTGTGATAACACTAGTACTATCAACATGTCCAAGAACCCTGTGATGCATGCAAAGACAAAACAGATTGAGATCAAATACCATTTTCTTAGAGAAAAAGTTATAGATAATGAAGTAAAATTGGACTATGTAAGCACTAAAGAATAGTTGGCAGATATTTTTACAAAGCCTTTATCAAAAGATACTTTTGAGTATCTCAGGGAGAAGTTGGGATTAATTCCCTTTCCTGAGTTTGATTAGATAAAGCAGCAAGTACATCAATCCATGGTGACTGATGAATGGTTAACTACTCTATTTCTAGAGTAGTACCTATGCCCAATTGTTTATGGCACCCTTTGCCATTGATGTCAAAGAAGGAGTATGTAGTAAGGGGGAGCATATACTCTGGGTAAGTATATAATCATGTAACTTAAAAACACAGACAGAAGAGTTGCAATAGTGTAGAGGAATCTTTGATGAGGATATTGAGAAGATTGTAAAAAGAAAGAGGAACACCATGTGCTGAAGATGTTTTTAATATCACATGTTTCCATCAATGTCAAAGGGGGAGATTGTTGGAGATTTGCTTCTGGCAGCTAGTTGATTGTATGTTTGTCATTGATGACAACATATAATATACAACAGTGTTCTGTATGTACTTATTAGAATGATGATATTAACCCTTGTACGGTTATATTCATGTTGTAGACATGTTTTTGATGCTTTGTTCATACATGCATAATCAGATTTGATATTTCAGTTGTGTTGTATGATTCTATTAGTGGCAGTTACAGTTTTTGGAGTTTATCTATACAGAGCCAACAAATTTGCATTGGTTCTTGAGTTACACTCATCTTCGGGATATGCATGTTTGTATTCAAGATTATCTATGAGTTGAAGATAGTTATCTAAAGGGGCCAAACATGTTTTAACAAGATTGCAATGTTAGAGTTAATTTGGTGAAGCCAACTTTGTGAAGCATTGCATCTATTTAGTTTATATTGTGCGGTTGTAATTATGCTTGTGCAATTAGTTTAGCCAACAAGGATTTTATGAAGAGTTGCCTAACAGGTCCCATGATCTCATACTTTGAGGAAGATACTTATAGTAGTTCATTTTTGAACGCTAAGTGTGAATGATAAGACAAGTAATAGAAAAAGTACAAAGCAGAATATCAGTTGTGTTTCATTCATCAAGGATCCATGTGAAGATGCAGTGGAAGATTATAATACATTAGAACTGATCAAGACAATATGTCTACTCTACAGTTCATCATCAAATATAGTGCATATCTATTCTACAGAAGTTTGTAGCCTTCACCATTGAAGCAGTGATCTTTTAGACAATGAGTCCTCACCCTTAATAGGGTTATTTGTAAAAGACTCCTAACAAGGCCAGACCCTTAACCAGGTCACTATACTTATTGCATTGTCAAGAACAACTCCTAATAGGGTTGCAAGATCTTCTAACATGGATTAATATAAACAAGTATAGTTCATTGTGGGTGCCAATTTCCACTAGGGTTTTTACCATTTGGTTTCCCCATAACCAAATTATGTTGTTGTCTATTGTGTTATCTGAATGTACATTTACTTTATTGTATTCTAGAGTTAAGAAAAGAAAAGAATTAAATTAGCTAATAAATGATTCACTCCCCCTCTCATTTATCCCTTGAGACTATTCTAACAAGATCCACATTTTTGTATCACTATGGAATATAAAATGCGTGTCTTTTCAGGATTTAGCATCTTATGTGCGTTACCTTCTAAGGATTTCATATATTGGAAAATGTGTATCTCTTTAGGATTTAGCAAATTATGTGCGTTACCTTCCGAGGATTTAGAAAAAATAAAAATAAAAATAAAAATGCAAGTCTCTTCAAGATTTACCAACTTATGTGGGTTACCTTCCGAGGATTTATCAAAAATAAAAATAAAAATAAAAATGCATCTCTTTAGGATTTAGCAACTTATGTGCATTACCTTCCAAGGATTTAGCATGTTGTAAAATGTAAACTATAGTATAAGGGAGACCCTATATATGCCCCCCTCCTTATCATGACTACCTACAAGGAAATATAAGGAAGAGAAAGAGAATACCTACTTTACAAGGTAAGGAGATATCCAGTTTAACAACAATATACACTATTTCCTTAGCAAAGAGTATTGACCCTTACCTCTAAGAGCATAGATAATCATGAAATGGATATGTCAAATATGGAAAAAGGATCCTTAAAGAGGAAAAGATCTTATCAGCAAGACCCCCACCATAGAGGAGTGCTTAGGATAAAATATCATCTTCCAAAGAAAAGAAAAGAGGGACCAAAGATTCAATCATCAAGCCCCCTACAATCAAGAGGAAGAGGAATCTTGGAATGAAGGAAGCCAACTCTAACCCAAAGAAAGAGAAAGATTTTATATAGAACATAATTTGCAAAATAAAGAAGAGGTGATGAGCTAGGATAATCACCTCTCATATAAGAGGGTATCCGTAGCCAAAACATAAATCTTTATAAGGAAATAATGTTGTAGAATAAAAAAATACCCCTAAGCTAAGGAAAGTAGATCCTTAGATAGAGGAAGAAGTAAAACCTTTCCCCCAGGAATGAAAGCAAAGGATATACCAATTGTATCAATATATTCTATAGCAAAGAGACATCTTTAGAAAAAAAATGTCCTAGAAAAGATATCATGAGTGATTATGAGTGAAGGAAGTATGTATCATAATACAAAATCATAGGGATAGAATATAGAAAGAATAAATAATTAAGCTAAAAAAAAAATACATGCTAAGAGAATAATGGATCCTAGAATATTGGAAGGAAATACATCTTGCCCCCTAGTTAAGAGACAAGAGGAGAAAAATGATCTGATTTATAGAAGAATGAGGGGAATGCCCTATATCAAAATTATGAAGAAATTTTAATACTGCATGGGAATGAGATATAATTCCTAAAGCAGCTCTTTCTCTAACATATAGTTTTAAATTCACACAATCAGCAAGTAAATGTGTATTACTATAGTGAAAAGGACATTTGTATTTAGAGAGAGCATTTTTTGGCATAGGTTTAAATATTTCTTTCTTAGAATTCATTAACTAGACATACACTTTCTTAGCCACATCTTGAGGAGTATTAGGGTGATATAAGGAAGGTGTTGGAAGAAGAACATGAAGAGGAGGGAAATAGTTAAGATCAACCACCTTGATTTGAGAAGGTAGGAAGCCTATACCTTGCATATCTTGTTTAGGGGATAAATGAATCAGGTTTTTAATGCCATATTCATTAACACTGAGCCCTAAACCCTTATAGCCTTATTTATCCACCATAGTGTATCCAGTAGTGTACATATCTTGTAAAGCTTCTACAAGAGCTGATTGATTATGGTGGTCATGAGAAAATGTTGTGTAAAGAAGAATGATAGGTTTAGAAGAAGTTTTGTTGTTCTTCCCTTTAATATCATCATGGATCAGATAAGAAGGGGAAGGTAAATGAAAGAATTCTAGAACACCTGCATCATGAACCCTAGTTTGAGCCCCATCATAAGTGTGGGAAGAAATAGGGATGGAAGATGGAGAAATAGGAGTAGGAATATTAGGAATTGGATTAGGAAGGATAGGATGAGGATTAGTAACTAGATTAGGAATGATAGTGTTAGGATTAGGAAGATTAGAAAATGGGGTATCATCTACCCAATTCTTCACATAATCCAAAAGAGAAATAAGTCCACTACACAAATCCTTACTGATCTTTTTGAAAGTGGGAAGACTATTATTAGTTAATCTCATAATAGCATGAGCAAGTGAAACATGAAGAGTAACAAACATGATGAAATGGATGATAATTTCATAAAAATCATAAGTACTATAAAGAGATGTTAAAAGAAGAATAATGAGGAAAATAGCCATACAACAAAGCATCTTAAAGATTTTCATAGTGAATGAAATGCAAGAAATGTTTTTTATATTTTTATGAGTATGTAGATTTTTTTGTATTTTAAAATGCAAGAGCATAAAAGAAAACTAATTTAGTATGTATGCAAAAGATAGTCTCTAAGGAAAAAGAGGCAAAGCATCTAACACCAAAAAGAAAGAGTTGTCTATCGTTGGCTCACCAAAATGTAATATATAAAAATGTTGTCGTAATATATAAGAAAATTGAAGATTATTAAAATGTAAAGAGTAAATTTAATGTGTGTTGTAGGAATAGTGGAGAAGGTAAGATTTTTCTCTTAATCCAAAATTTCATAAAGGGAAGATCCAAATTGATTAACCCCAAAGAAAGGATCAATGCATAAATGAATCAACCTATTAAGGATAGGAATAAAGAGAAAAACACTAACTTCCATTTTATAGAAGAGAATGTGTGATAGATTTAAGAAGATTAAAACTTTAATTGAAATGAATTGAAGATAAGTACTAACCTCAAAATGCTACAAATTTGAAGAATGTTGTTTTTGGGTGTCTGCACTAAGTTTCTGGAAAATCTGCAATTGGATCTAGAACAAAAACATAGAGACGAAGAAAATCCAAAAATATTTTCTAAATCTGACTCAGTTCTGATTTTGACCCAAAAATGAACGTCGCCTTTGACTCAAAATTTATGATTCTGGCCCAGAATCTCTGATTTTGACCCAAAACAGAATGTCGATTCTGATCCAGAAATGAATGTCACCTTTGACCCATAATTTTTCATTCTAACCCAGAATAGAATGTCAATTCTGACCCAAAATTTCCAACAAAAAATCTATTTCTGGATCCCGACAGCTTGCTGAAAAGGGTATCCGAATCTACACTCCAATTCTCTATTCCAAACCTGTCCCTACAAGAAAAATTGTTTTTTTTTTGGGGGGGAAGAGTTTTCCTTAGTAAAACCCTGATATAGGAATTAACCTTGAAATTAATAATTGAAATAGAGAATGCTAGAAAGTAGTAGAAGTAGATCTAATAATGAAGCTATGACAATAGATATGCAATTGTACTTTGAATGTAATCAAGTATGTAAATATGAAAGCTCGGACTTAAGATTAGAAACCATAAACCTCCATGATTGTATGCTTGGAATCCACCTTGAAGGGAGAATGAATGATTCTTGAGGATGCACAAAGGATCTTGAAGGAAGATCACACCACCATGATGGATAAATCTAGGGTTTGAATGCTTGAACCTAATCCCTTCAAAGGCTTGAATGCTTCAATCCTTGATCTTCAATGGAGAACATTAATTATTGAGAGAAAGACTTGAAAATCTTGATTGAACTTTGAAAGCTTGAGGACATGTAGATAGCTTTCGTACTTAGATTTCACTTAGAGAAAATGAGAGGATAAAGGGTTCCTTATATATGAATCTAGGGCACAATCTTCTAGAGAGGCATACATAGAAGAATTAAATTCCAATTAGACCTACATCCTTAGAAGAGGACCTATATTAAATATAATTTAAGATTCATTGCTTCAAAACCCAAAACAACTAACCCGAAAGTGGGAAATGAACTTTTAATGACCCCTGACAGTCGGCAAAATTTAAAATTGAAATGGGGACCTGGGTCAAAATGGAGGTTGAATTTGACCTAGGTCAAGGTTAAGGTTGACTTTTACCTAGGTCAAGGTTAAGGTTGAACTTGACCCAAGGAGTCAGAACCCTTGGAAAATCTACCAGGTGGGATAGATAGTGTTCAGAGAGGCCCAATCAAGGTCCTAAATAGGCGCAGAAGTAGGAGAGGGTGCAGAAATGAGGGGAAACTATGATGATGGTCAGAAACACCACCTAAAGAGGGCTAAACATTCTTAACATGGAAGTGCTTCCATTTTAAGATGATACACTTACATATAGTGTCACATCTACTAAATCTCTCCTATGAAGATGATCTGAGCCCACACTAGAGGTAATGTGCTCTACCCAAGTGTCACGAGCATCCTTTGGCTATGAAGCAGCAAATGATCCCTGCAAATTTTGTACAATAGTTGGTTATATATATGTGCATAGTATATACTATGTAAAGTACTTGAAATATATAAATACATGTTACAAGTGTACACATGCATGCTTAAACCTACATATATTTAAAACTTACCTGACCATTAGTAGGTTTCACATCTATTGAATCTCTCATATGAAGATGCTCTGAGCCCACACTAGCAGTAATGTACTCTACTAACTGTGCCAACAAAATATTGTACATTGAATAAACATCAATACATGTCACATCGATGATTAATTGTTCACTAAAACTCCTAGAAAGGAGAAAAGAAAACTTTATATACCTGGGTCTCAGGAGTAGGAGGATCATCAATGCGTTGCACCATCATATCATCAATAGAAACTATATCACCCACACCACCTCTAGTCCTGAACATCTCTAGTAATGAATATTCTAGGGGTGTGTGTAGCTGGGAGGGGATTGTTGTAGATCCTGAACCACCAGGATGTAATAAAAAATCCATAAAAGATCCAACATCAGTTCCAGTGTCCACCTGACTCAACCCACACAACTTCTCATCAAATGTGTCTAGTCCCTCAGTTGTGATGTGTACATCTCCAACCCGTATACCTGGCTCTATAGGTGCACACTGATATGTGGGTGTAGAGCGCTTTGCAGAGTGTTGTGAACTCTGTTGTGCCTGACTAGATGGTGTGTCCTGTGTTGGTGGAACTATAGGATCCCATGCAAGTTTGATGACATATATAACTGACTGTACTAGGATCCTCTACATGTCTGCAATTTTTATACACTAAATTTTGCACCCTAGGTCAAGCTCTCACAGTCTTGATAATCTAGTATAACATGGGAATCATTTCCAGGTTGTGGGACCTTTGCTAACTAAAATGAGACCTCCAGATTCTAGGCTGGTTCCTCTTGGATAATCACCCAAATTTGCATCTTAACATGAAATTAAATTCTTGAGGGAAAAGGGATAAAAAGAATGCATAAAAGGGAAATAACTAAATAAGAAAACTATCCTACTAGGCGATACACCTAAAATAATATGAAGAGAATATAGTGGCCACACTAGCATGAAGACTTTTAGATCTAATAGAACACAATCTTTCTAAACATGCTTGCATAAGTATTTCACAGAGAGGTCTAAAGTAGAAAGAGGCTATTCAAGGAAAGAAAAGATTTCACAAAACAATAGCTTTCCTAAGAAATTTAGACATAGATTGTGACCTGTAAGAAAATGTTCACTCCAGCAAATGGATGCAAAAATGAGACAAAATAGTTAGGGATGAACAAAATCCACATACTATCTAAATCAAATCATCTAAAATAGCATACAAAGATGCTAGAAAAGAGAAAGGCTTTGGAATTATAAGGGTTCTCTGATATAAACCAATGTATCACATTCATTAAGAGAAAATATAGAAAGAGGAAAATTAGAGGACAAAAAAGATGCGAGAGATAATTCCCACAAAGTCTGGATTCCAATGAAAGATTACAAATTGCCAAAATTAGAGGGCAGAAAGAATGCCTTGGATAAATTCTACAACTGGAAAAATCTAATTACCAACAACTTATAAAACTATTATATAATCCTCCTTTTGCATGCAGGCTTGGAGCAAATCTTATGTAGGGTGACAATTGATTTGCATAGAATAATGGAAACCCAAACTCTGTCAATTATTATCATTAATGCATGTGGAAAAATCCTCAAAAATATCTTGTTCGATCTGATATGGATTTGAACATATTTCTAATTGCCATAACTATGCCTCTAAGAAGTTGGTTGATCCATCTACTTCCCTACAAGTTGGTTCTTTCATAACTACAAAGACCAGATATTTGAATTTTTAAATATTTGAAAGATAACGGTCACAGCTGGCATGAGATATTTCATCCATGATCGAGATTCAAAATTGATTTCACCTTAAAACATGACTGTTAATCTCATCCTTTTGACCGGTGACTGACATTAACCCATGCCCTAACTCTACACTCACCTTTGGTTTCATTTTCCATATCATTGTCAAGTCGCTTGATCTTTCTACTAACCCTGGCTATATCATGAGACCACATGACAAGCATTGGGTCTTCTTTATCATTGACGATAGTCGCTGAGTCTTTGAATACTTTTGGCATATTCCTTTCCTTTACAAGACTAAGTGATTGAAGGAAGTCTCTTAATCACTAGATAAATCAGAATATTCTACTGGGAACAAGAGATCACCCAACTGAATGGATAGAAACTAGGTCCACTTATTTCCATGTGTCACTTTATCATTTGTTTACCACTGCCTCGTTACCTCTGACGCTGACATCAACACTGATCTTGACTTAACCCATTCTTAACCATGAATTAATTTAGAGACCTGGTGATAATGTAGTCTCGTGATCTCTGATCATTTTTCTTAACCCTGATTCCATCACGAGACCTAGCGACCGAAAGGCTTTAACCTGACCTCGCCTAAACATAAGTTATACCCATGGGTTAGAAAAATACGTTGATTCACGAGGTCTCTAGATCCTTTGTTAACTTTGAGTTAATTTATGAGATCACGCGACTACCCTTTGATCAAACATGATCCAACGATCATCACCGAGTCTCTTGATAAAATGAGAATATTCCTTTCTTTATGGAGACCGCGCGACTAAGGCAATCTCGGGATCGCTAGATGATATGGAATATTCCTTTTCCATTATACAACTAGGAGACTAAAGGAAAATGTAAAAGAGCACATGGAATTTATGGAACTTAAGGGGTCTAAAAAGGTAATGATAAAACAAAAAGGTGTGGCCAAGAAACTAGGGTTTATACCAAATTCATAGGGTTTTTGTATACTTAGGTTATTTTTTATGAACAAGGTAAAAACAAAGAGCTGAAAAGATAGTAGAGGATACAACCAAGACCAAAAAATTTATGGTCTTTTTCATAGGTTGGGCTCAACCCTTGTGGGAGCCATATTTACTCCACCTTTAGCCAAAGATTTACCAGATGGGGAAATTTTGGATAACATTTTGGTGATTTCTGCTTGATGTCTGCCTGCTAGACATTAGACCAGTGACCTTTGACATCTATTGGGCATAGAGTCATCCTCTGAGAAAAATAGAACCTTAGAAACAAATTGAAACCAGGAGGAGGAACTACTAACTGTGCATGAGCACTTCCTAAAAAGAAGGAAACTAACCTAGAAAGAAGGAACAAAAACATGGAAAATTTATTCACAAATATTTACAAGGAAGGACAAACCTCAAAACAAGGCTTCAAATGGAATCCATTCATAGAAATGGGCAAGGGATCTCCTCCAAGAGTTGATAATTGAAATGCATTACGCTCCTTGCATTCTGTGATAATGAATGGACCTCCCTAGAAGGAATAAAATTTAGTATGTCTTCCAAGCTTGGCCTTGAATTCATCCCATTTGAGGACCACATCCCCAACTTTGAAATTTCTAGCTCTGGCCCTTTTATCAAAGCTTTTCTTAGTTTGTATTTGATGGAATTCCATATCTTTCATGGATTTATCTCTGTGTTCTTCTAATTCCATAATATGGGCATACCTTATTTTCAAAGGATCTCCTTCAGACATGACATTTTGAGTAGCTAAGTCCAAAGCTGGTAATTTGGTTGAAATGGAAAACTTAGCCTCTCTTCCATATACCAACATGTAAGGAGAATTTCCAATGATCTTTTTTGGGGTAATTCTATCTAACCATAATACAACCTTCAATTTGGTGTGCCAATCTCTTTGGTTATCTTGTAATATCTTCTTGATTATCCTAGTCAAGTTCTTATTAGTTGATTTTGTCAAACCATTTCCCTGAGGGTAATAATTTGAAATTGTGTTCAAATAAATACCATGTTTGACTGCCCATTCAGTCACTCTAAGGCCTATAAATGCTAATGCATTATCTAATATGATGGAGTCTAGAGTGCCAAATCTATGAATAATATCATCATAAAAGTTGAGGACAACGCTCTCATTTTATTCTTTTAATGCAACAGCTTCTGTCCATCTAGTGAAATAATTAGTTGCAGTGATTATCCACCTATGGCCTACACTAGATGGAGGATTAATCATGTCAATGAAATCTATGCCCCATCTCCTGAAAGGTTTCTCTATTCTGATGGGTTGAAGGGGTAGAGTTGCAAGCCTTTCTTTTCCTGCAAACATGGCACATATGATGCATTTCCTCACATAATCATGACTATCCTTGAATATAGATGGCCAAAAGTATCTAGCCCTCATGATTTTGAAAGCTGTAGTCCTAGGAGAGAAATGACCTCCAGAAGGTCCATCATGAAATTCAAATAGGACATCTGCTATCTTTTCTGAATCAATACATCTCAAAAGGACACCATTATGGTCCTTTCTAAAAAGAATTTCATCTATCAGCACAAAAGGAATGGATTGTAATCTATAGTACCTTCTTTTTGCTGAATCTAGATCTATGGGGCGTTCCCCTATTTTTAAGTAATGAATCATGTTAGGAAACCAACCTGCTACCTTGGCATGTTCTTCTGTTGAATGTACAATTAAGGATGCATTCATTTGATATGATTCCTTTGGACCTTCATCCCCTGTCAAGTTCTCACAAAGACCTCTTCCTCTGACAAGCTTGGTGGTTTGGATATCAATGTCATATTCCATCACTCTAGTAATCCAACCAGCCCCTTTCTCATTTAGGTCTTTAGAAAGAAAGAACTCTTTGACACTTGGATGAGTGAATTTTAAGTGTATCTTGCTGTGAGTCAATAGATATCTAAACTTTTTAAGGATCTTTACCACAGAAATTACATTCTTTTCCACAAAAGAATATCTTTGTTCATATTCTTCTAAACCTTTGCTAAAGAAAGCAATATGTTTCTCCAATCCTTCAAAATTTTCTTGGGTCAAAATTGCAGATATGACATCAGAACCTCCATAAGAATAAAGGATAAAATCCTTACTGAAATTTGGGTTCAATAGGGAAGGAGCTTCTGTTAGGGCTTCTTTAATAGCTTGGAAATTAGCCTTCCCTTCTTTGCTCCAACTAAATCCTGAATTCTTCTTTAACATGGTCGTCAAAGGCTTTAATAAATCTGCAATATCGGGTAAGAAATGCCTAACAAAGTTAATCCTTCCTATGAAATATTGAAGACCTTTCTTGTGATGTGGTAGGGGTAGCTCTAGAATAGCTGCAATCCTCTTAGGGTCTACTATGATTCCTCTCTTGGATACTATATATTCTAACAATTTCCCTTCATGAACTGCAAACACACACTTCTTGGGATTAAGAGATATCCCAAATTCTCTACACCTTTCAAATATTTTCCTTGGGTGTTTGATATGGTCTATTGCATGCTTAGAATAAACAGTTATATCATCTAAGTAAACTTGTACAAACCTATACATGAGGCTGTTATAGGCCATATCCATTGCCTTTTGAAACATAGCACCTACATTGGACAAACCAAAGGGCATTTTTTGATAAGCCATGGTTCCCCACTTGATTGTAAATGCAATCTTATATTGATCTTCTTCATGAACCAAGATCTGATTATATCCTGAATAGCCATCTAGTAATGAAAATCTCTCAGACCCAGAGACACATTGCAGAATTTGCTCCATAGATGGCAACAGATGGCGATCATTTAGGGATGCCCTATTAACATCCCTGAAGTCAACACATAGCCTGAGTTCCCCATTCTTCTTCCTAATAGGAACAAGGTTGGAAACCAAACTAGTATGATTGATGAGGTAAATAATTCCACTTTCAATCTATTTTAGCTCTTCTTTGTGCATAAGTGATTCAAGCTTGGGGTTGACAGGCCTTTGCTTTTGCCTGACTAGTTTGGCATTTGGCTCTAATTCAATGGTATGATGAACAAGGGTTGGATTAAAACCTTTGAGGTCTTTATATTGCCATGCAAATATATCACTAAACTCCTAAAATAATTGGGTGTAAGCCTGCTTTTCTAAATCACTATTTACCTTCCCAAATTGTAGATTTTTACCTAGCTCCAACTCTAGATCAGTACAATGTTCTTGTTGGACATCCAGGCTAGTTTTACTACTCTTAAATTGATCATCTTTGTTGAAGACAGATTCTAAGGTGACAAGACCCTTGGGAATCTTATTAGATCTAAGTTGTATCACTTGATCACCATAGTTTTCATTAGTCTATCTTGGTTATGCTCTGAGAAAACATCATCTTCAAATAAGAACTGCAGAATTTGTTCATCATTATCAAACACTTGCCAATTAATATTATTATTAGGGATAGAAGGTCTGAAAATTACTTTGATATGTTGTTGGTCTCTTTCTTTTGAAATTCTATTAGGAATATCATACTATGATCCAACAACAACTAATCTATTTGCATTCTAATTTAATTTCCTAAGGATCACAACAATATTGAAAGCATGGAAATCTTCAATTGCATCCCAAAATCGATGCTTGTATGCTCTCATTGTATCACTTCTCATTGCACTTATCCCTCTTACTTGGCTAACAACCAGCTCACTATCACCATAAAATTTTAGGGCTTTGATCCCTCTCTTTCTTTCCCATTCCAATCCCTTTAGTAGGCTCTCATATTCAGCAGTGTTGCTAGTGCAAGAGAAGCTGAACCTAAAAGTTTTATAATACTTCTCTCCCTTAGGAGAAACTAGCATAGCACCACTAGTAGCACCATGTTTGCTTCTAGAACCATCAATGTATAGCTCCCAAACTTGGTTTCTCTAATCTTCTGACTCAGTTTTAAAAATATTTGGCACTATGGATTCATGTTCTTGTAGCAAATAGTTTCCCAAACTAGCATCCCAAATAACGTTGGCTTGGGCTTCTGAAGCTCTCTCTAATTCTAAATCATCTAGATAGATATCTGTGATACCTTCTATTTTAGTGTTTGTTTCTCTAATGATTGGGAAGTCATTGTTGTCAAGTGCAAGATAGCTTGTACTGAGTACATTAGACACATAAGGTTCTATATGTTGTGTTGCCAATGATTTGGACTTGATAGTAACCTTAGTTCCATATCTTGTATGGAAAAGCATGTGAGACTAGTCAGAAGAAAGATAGCCTCCTATATTTTTTGTAAACTCCCTTGATAAGCATATGGAAAATAAGGCAAGGAGGTCTATGATGTATATGTCAAGTAGGATAGAGAAATTGGGGCTTGCATGGAGGATTAGGCTTGTATATTTGGCTACACCTATTGTGTTTACCAAGGAACCATCAAGTTGGGTAACGCTCTTTTGGAAAGGTTCATATTTCAATCCCAATTGGTCAGCCACTTTATTAGCCATGACAGTGCTAGTAGCTCCACTATCTACCATACAATTATGTACTAAATATTTTTCAATAATTAAAAATACATAAAAGGGAGGTGGTTTTAAGTTCCTACCTTCAATGTCATTTTCTTTGGAGTTGCTACTTGGGGTTTCCTCCTTTTGATCAGTGTTAACCAACACTGTCTTTACAACGTCTTTTGTATGTTGTTGAGGGACCACCTCTTCAGACATGGCTTTCTTCAATATCTCAAGTTGTCCTGGAATATCCAAAGAGTCCCACATAGACATAGTGACATTTACATTCTTCATGTTGTCCACAATGTTGAAGGGCACTACTGTGTGCACTATGTGGTGCATCTTAACCATGATAGGCTCAAACTTCTTGGAAGGTTGATTTTCCTTGACTAGAATGATGGGGACCTTCTTCAGTATGATAGGAGAAAATGGTTGTGAAGATTTAGCAGATGTAGAAGCCTTAGCCCCATCTTCCGTTTGCTCCATGTCTTGAGCTCTTCTTTTAGACCTAGTGTTGGCAGTAATTGGGGATTCACCATTAAATCCATTGAAATATTTTTCCTCCCAATTAGGGAAAGCAGTCTCATTAGCATATGCTTCTTGTTGGGGCATTGACCCACTATAAGAGGCCTCTAATTGTGCATTTGAAGCATTATGCACCATGAGAGCTTGGTGTACCCTTCCATTTAAGCATATTGTCTCGTTGTGGGGCTGATTACAAGGATAGTACCATTCCATCTCTATAGCAAGATTATTTTGACTTGGGACCACATCCCTGACTGGATTTGTAGAGTTAAGAGGCATCAAATTATAAGATTGGAACTGCCTTTGATTAAAATTTTGCCTTTGTCCTTGATAACCTCCTTGATATGGTGGCTTATTCTACTGGTAAGATTTTCCTTGATTTTGATACTGCTGATTAGGACCTTGATTCTATCTTTTTAAATTAGTCAACTCTTTGGTTAGAGTCTGCAAAAGATTTTTCATTTCTTGCTGACTACTTTGCTAATTATTTCTCATTTCTTGTAGTTCTTGAGAGAAACCTGCCTTTAACTCTTCACTGTTAGTAGTAGCCTGAGGTGATACTATGGTGGGTATAGGGATAAAATGAGGTATTTGCAAAGGTGCAGTGGGCTAAAGATTAGGAAAGATAGGCATGGGTGGCCTTCTGGCTATCATGCCTACCTGGATTAAGCAATTTTCAGCCTTGACAACTATGTCAAAATCCTGAGGTAAAGAGGTACCTCCCATGGATTAGATCAGATCTAACCATTCAAAATTTGCAAGAAGTATAAGAAGGCATGGTCAGATGATGACCTTATTGAGATTGGGATTCTATTCCATGTTTTGAGGAATCTATTATTGAAATCCATCATTTGTCCTTGAGGATCTCTCTTTATAGTTGTTAATTTCTCAACCAAAGATAGATTATTTGATTTATCCTCAAAGTTTTTACTGAATGCATTGCCTAATGCATCCCATGAATCAATAGAACCAATAGCTAGATTTCTAAACCATTCTAAGGCCTTACCTTTAAAAGAGGTTGCTAATATCTTGGTAGCCGCATCTTCTTCTATTATATTATGTATACTATAGATAGTAGTCACGTCTCTTATGTGTTCAAAAGTTGTTGTTTGTCCTTCACCTGTGAAATCGGGTAGAATTTTGAGTGCTACTAAGGTCACATCATGATGTTGAGAAAAGTTTAAAGGACTTCCTTGGTTGAAGGGTGCAAAGGCAAACTATTTATTCATTGCAGGAGCTCTGATTTGCTAAGAAGCAACCATGTGAGTTGTATTTGAAGGTGGAGCTGAATCTTCTTGTAGCTCTCTAGTTAGAGATCTTCCTCTTCTTCTGAAATGAAAAGGAAAAGGTCTCCTCTTTGAAGTATCAGGTGGTGTAGACTGTACCCTCCTTGTAGGGGGTGTTCTTTGATATGATCTCCCTTTATATTTTCTTGTTAAGGGCAGCTGCAAGAACTTAGAAGATTTTGAGATTCTTGTTTCAACTTTTCTCATAAACTTTGAATAGGACTAGATCTTTTGTCCTTACACCAGTGGAGTTGCCAGATATACTTGACAGGGAAACCTCTTTAGGTCTTTATTATGCAATCAATATATCAGAGATAGCATAATATTTGCAAATAAACCTCTTTTATGTCCCACCGAGCGTGCCAGAACTATTATACACTAAATTTTTCACCCGAGGTCAAGCTCTTGTAGTATTGATAATCTAGTATAACATGGGAATCATTTCCAGGTTGTGGGACCTTTGCTAACTGAAATGAGACCTCCAGATTCTAGGTTGGTTCCTCTTGGATAATCACCCAAATTTGCTTCTTAACATGAAAGTAAATTCTTGAGGGAAAAGGGATAGAAAGAATGCATAAAAGGGAAATAACTGAATAAGCAAACTATCCTACTAGGTTATACATGGAAAATAATATGAAGACAACACAGTGGCCACACTAGCATGAAGACTTTTAGATCTAATAGAACACAATATTTCTGAATAGGCTTGCATAAGTATTTCACAGAGAGGTCTGAAGTACAAAGAGGTTATTCAAGGGAAGAAAAGATTTCACAAAACAATAGCTTTCCTAAGAAATTTAGACATAGATTGTGACCTGCAAGCAAATGTTCACTCTAGTAAATGGATGGAGAAATGAGACAAAATAGTTCAACATTGATCTTGACTTAACCCATTCTTAACCATGAATTCATTCAGAGACTTGGTGATAATGTAGTCTCATGATCTATGATCATTTTTCTTAACCATGATTCCATCATGAGACCTAGTGACCAAAAGGCTTTAACCTGACCCCACCTAAACATAAGTTATACCGACGGGTTATAAAAATACATTGAGTCATGAGGTCTCCAGATCCTTTGTTAACTCTGAGTTACTTCATGAGATTACATGACTTCCCTTTGATCAAACATGATTGAACAATCATCACTGAGTCTCTTGATAAAATGAGAATATTCCTTTCTTTATGGAGACCGTGTGACTAAGGCAATCTCGAGATCGCTAGATGATATGGAATATTCCTTTTCCATTATGCGACTAGGAGACTAAAGGAAAATGTAAATGTGCACATGGAATTTAGGTAAATTAAGGGGTCCAAAAAGGTAATGAGAAAATAGAAAGGTGTGGCCAAGCAACTAGGGTTTATACCAAATTCATAGGGTTTTTGCATACTTAGGTTATTTTTTATGAACAAGGTAAAAATAGAGAGCTGAAAAGATAGCAGAGGACACAACCAAGACTAGAAAATTTATGGTCTTTCTCACGAGTTGGGCTCAACCCTTGTGGGAGCCACATTTACTCCACCTATAGCCAAAGATTTACTAGATGGGGAAATTTTGGATAAAATCAATATAAGAATATGACTGCAAGAGATCCTCCAAAAAGTAAAGCACCACATCCAAATGACTATGATGTCTAGAAAGTTCTCATATCTCTCTAGGTGGAGGAAGAAATGCATCTCTATATGCCTCATCACTGACCCCTATAGTAGCACTAGATGAAGCCTCAGAAGATGATCTGGCTCAACTCGGTCTAGTCAAAATATATATGCCCATTGTATCTGAAGTGATGGAGGTGGCTAAAAAAGCAATCTCCCCTATCCTGTCCACTACTCCCCTCTAAGAAGAAATGACCCCTCTATCTATAGTATCATCCATCATCGGTGCCACTACTAGAGTCCTCTGCCCAACCAACTGTCTATGAGAATGTACAAATCAATCAGCCCTACGATACTGATCATGGTTTGTAACTCTACTGCGCCCCTGACCGTAATATATGAGAAGTTCTAAATAGTTGACCCTGAGTCCCAAATAGAACTCAGCATACAATTGCTAAGAAAAATATAATGGAATTAGGTTGTTATTAGGATAATGACCATGTGTTGCAAGAATACAGGGGTATATCATGCATGCAATCTGAGTAATCTCACAAATTTTAACCTAATACGCCCTCACCTTGGGCTTCTCCTCATAAAATGGGAAAACCTCTCATTTGATGATTTCCTTGGGGAAATGACTCTAGACATCTCCAAGGAAACATCACCTGAGACCTCGACTCTTGACTCTCAAAAACTAATATAAAAAAGCCGTGGTGTGAAGGAAGAGTGGGATCTCAATCTGGCAGTCATATCCTCCAAACTCCTTAATACAGTGATACAAATATCTTTGTGTATGCCACTTGGTTGAGATGTATGGATGGACTCTCTAAGTTGATCCATCTCTATCTAAGCAGTCTGAAAAATAGTCGCAAGATCAGGAGTGAGAGGTGCATCCTGAGCTGGTACATCCTAAGTGGACATCTAGATGTAACATGTGAAAGCTAAGTGTTAACAATTAAGTACTTGATTACATGTTATAAATGCATGTAAAATGGAAACAAATATCTAAATATATGAAATTATACTTAAATTTACAAAACTAGGTCCTAATTTGTATTAATAGGTCCTATTACTCTAATTAGGTCTTAAGGGGTCATATTAAAGGTCTTAAGTGGTCCTATTCTAGGTATTAAGGGTCCTAAGGGTTCTTAAAGAGTTTTATGTCATAATAGGGGTCCTAAAGGGACCTAGGGTGTACTAATAGTCCTAAAGGGTCCTTGGATGTACTAATTGGTATTAAAATAGGTCCTATTAGGTCAAGTAAGTGGTCTTATTAGGTCTTAAGGGTCCTAGGATGTACTAATTGGTTTTAATAGGTCATATTAGTCCTATTAGGTCTTAAGTCTGGTCTTATTAGGTCTTAAGGGGTCCTATTAGGTCTTAAGTGGTCCTATTTTAGGTCTTAAGGATCCTAAGGGTTCTTAAAGAGTTTTATGTCACAATAGGGGTCCAAAAGGAACCCACCGTGTACTAATAGTCCTAAAGGGTCCTTGCATGTACTAATTGGTTTTAATAGGTCCTATTAGGTCAAGTAAGTGTTCTTATTAGGTCTTAAGGGTCATGTGATGTACTAATTGGTTTTAATAGGCCATATTACTCCTATTAGGTCTTAAGTGGATAGTCTTATTAGGTCTTAAGGGATCCTATTACATCTTAAGTGGTCCTATTCTAGGTCTTAAGGATCCTAAGGGTTCTTAAAGAGTTTTATATCACAATCGGGGTCCTAAAGGAACCTAGGGTGTACTAATAGTCCTAAAGGGTCAGTGGATGTACTAATTGGTATTAAAAGGTCCTATTAGGTCAAGTAAGTGGTCTTATTAGGTCTTAAGGGTCCTAACTGAGAGGGGGTTGAATCAATTAGCTTCCAATTATCCTATAGTCCCAAATTCCTCCAGATGTATATAAAAACAATTTCAAACATATAATTCAACTCGGTGAAATGTATTCTATAAACATAAACTTTAGTCTCTAGTGTTTACGGAGTATTAGTAAATTAATACTATGATTACCGATCAATGTCAATAAAGTAAAGTGTAAATAAAAATAACAATCCAAAAGATTCATGCACATTTACACATAGATTTGTTTAACGTGGAAACCCTTCTAAGGGAAAAACCGCCTTGGACTGGTAACTTAAAATATTTCACTCTTCTGAAGTGAGCTCGATGAAGAGCCAACCCTGTTAAAGGTTACAATGCACACTGTTAAATGTGACCTTGTTAGAGGATTTAAAACTAACAGCTCTCTCTTGACCATGCATTCAGTATGGGGTTAACAAGAAAACACTCAACATTCATTAGAATGTTATAATAAAGACTTTCACTGTCCTACTCGGTTAAGAGATTTATCTGTAACAATGGTTAAACTGATATGATAATGATCTGATTCAAATACAACTCAGCTTTTTAGATTTTCATATCTATGGTAAGTACATAATACCTCTCATCAATTTGTTCACTTTAGTTCATCTCATACATCATACTTGTTCTGATCATAATGCTCTTTCCTCTGTTTGCTCGATGATGTCTACAAAAAATGCTTGGTTCTATCTTTAACCAGTTTGATCAATCATGCATAAAATTCACATGTGTGCATCAGGTGTATGTATATTTCATTATGAATCTCTTGTTTCATATATAGACATCATAGATCATTTAATTTTCATCCTTGAGATTTTTCCTTTAAATTTTCATCGTTGATTTTGCCACTTAAACCATCCTTGGCAGTTGTGCTAAAAACATGTTTCAATCTTTGTCATCCGATCTTCCTTGAATTTTCATAACTATTTGATCAAAATAACAAAATTTATCTTTTACCTTGAAATCATCAATTGCCAGCTCAGCATTCTAGTCAGCCTCGATTTGAATTAAATGCTTGATCAATAGTGTGTTGTGTCGGCGATCCCTAGCTGAATTATCACTGTTCTTAGTATACACTATGTTTTTCTTGGTTTTTACTGTCTCTCAGTGTATACAGAACTCTTCATTTACCGACCATAAAAAATTTGTGTGTTCTAGTTCTCCAATTCATAACATATGTTTTCTACCATTATGATACACAAAGAAGTTGACATCAATGAAAATATATCAACTGATAATATCAATCATCATATTTGTAACTCAGTTGACTATCAACAAATGAATTTAAACATACAATTAGTTGTAGTTCATCAATCTCTCCCTTTGGTATTGATGGAAACACAATATGAAATATACAGTATATACAAATTCCATACAAAAAATAGCAAACTATTGTTTTAAAAATGCAACAATTCAGTAGCTCTCCCTATCTTGAATATATAAATTGTTTCAGTATTAAAAATGTATCATGCTGACTCTTCCTGCAGATTTGACTTATCTATTCTTGATCTCTTTGTAGATAGATATGTTATTTCTCTCTTTCTCTTTTCTCCCTTTGATGGATAGATATTTCATTGATCATTCTCTCCCTTTAGATATTTCATCATCAAATCTCTCTCTCCCTTTGACAACAATGCCAAAAATAAATATACAGCTCTTCAATAGTCAAATAAAATATCTCTGATTTTTGGTACAGTAGGTACCTTGTAGTGTACTGATATTTCTGTGTTAGTCCAATTCAGCTTTGCATCAACATGATTGATATTATGATTTCATGTAGGTTGATGCAACCTCCTAGTCACCTTAGTGATCAATAGACAAGGGACAAACCGCTAGTCTACCTATCAACTAATCAAATGTATCATTCGGCAAGGGTTTGGTGAATATGTTTACAAGTTTTTCTTTTGATCTTACATATTCCAGTATTACTTGTTTATCTTTTACTTGTTCCCTCAAGTAGTGATATTTGATAGATATGTGCTTTGTCTTTGTATGCATCACAGGATTCTTTGAAATATTTATAGCACATGTATTATCATAGTAAATTATAACTGGGTCAGTGATCTCTTCATTCATGCCTTTCCAAAGTTGTTTTATCCATGCAATATTAGAATAGTTTGCAGTAGTAGAAACATATTTTTCTTCTACAATTGACTAATATATGCATCCTTGCATCTTGCTTATCCAAGTAACTAATCTTTCTCCAATAAATAATGCTCCACCAGTAGTGCTCTTTCTATCATCAATGTTCCTTTCCCAATCAACATCAGTATAAACTTTCAGTTCAAATTTGCCATCTCTTTTGTACTATAGTCCATAATCTTCAATAAGCTTCAGGTATCTAAAAATTATTTTTACAACAGTCATATGTGATTCTCTGGGGTCAGCAAAAAATATTGCAAATATTCCAACTGTGTGTGTTGTGTTAGGTCTTGTATGTACAACATACATCAATTTACCAATCATAGATCTGTACAAAGTTTGATTTACCTCAGGTGTCTTATCTTCTTTTGTTAATTTGCATCCTGTCACCATAGGTGTTCTGACTGGTTTTGATTCTTCCATTCTTAATGTCTTCAGTACTTCCTTTTTATATTTTTATTGAGTAATGTAGATAGCTGCAGTCTGTTGTAAAATTTTCAATCCAAGAAAAAATTTAATCTCTCCAAACATTGACATTTCAAATTCTTTCCTCATTTCATCAGAAAATGAAGTGCATAGAGTATCATTTCCTCCAAATGTAATATCATCAACAAATATTTCAGCAATAAGGGTCTTATCATCATTTCCTCCTTTTAAATACAAATTGATGTTATCACTTGTTCTAATAAATCCAATACTTAAAAGATAGGAATGTAATCTTTCATACCATGCTCTCAGTGCTTGTTTTAATCCATATAAAGCTTTGTGTGACTTACATACCATGTTTTTCTGATCTGGATCAACAAATCCTTTAGGTTGTTAAATATATACCTCTTCTTCCAATATTCCATTCAAAATGCAGATTTTACATCCATATGATATACTTTGAATCCTTTATAAGCAGCGTATGCAAGCAATATTCTAACTCCTTCAAGTCTTGCAACTGGTGCAAAATTTTCTCCATATTCAATCCCTTCTTCTTGTGCATACCCTTTGCAAAATAATCTTACTTTATTTCTGGTTACACTTTCATTCTCATTCAATTTGTTACAAAGCCCTCACAAGGCTTACAAAAACACCCTCTTAAATCATTCCCGTATTTACCAAAATACCCTTATGACCCCCATGGCTACAAGCCAAAACAACACCCTTATGACCCCTAAGAAAAAGAAACAACAAAGGATGGCTTCATGGTGCCCATACTCCATGATTTCTCCCTCTCCTCCTTGAGGAGAGACTCTACACCCAAGCATTGTCAAACTCCTTCAACCCCAAGGTTACTCTTCCCTCCCAAGGGTGAGTGGGCTTTGAGACTCCCATTCACAAACAACAAAAATGAAAGAAAAACAACACCGAGAGATTTTTTTCACATAACAACATTAAAACAAAAAGGCATCTCTACAATCCACAAGCACACTAACATGTTGCATTGATTTTCTTTGAAACATAAAAGACAACAAGAGATGAAATGCAAGAGGTCCACCAACCTAAGTCCAAGCTTATGGAAATAAATTTGTTTAAGAGCTCCCTTAAAGCCTAAGTCCTCTTTTCCAAGCTTCACCAATTCTAGTCAAGTCTCTAAGTTAGAGAGTGGGTGTTCAAACTCTCCAACATGGAGAGACACCACTAAAAAGGCTACTATAAACTCATGGGGAAAAGGAAACCCTCTCATTGGTTTCTCTTCCCTAAGCCTCTTACAGCTTTCTAAAAATATATCCAAAAAGGGGAACTCAAAAAGGTAGGCAAAGTCTTTGCACCTAAATGGAAGGGTGATCTATCCAAGATCATGCTTCCAAAAGTTGATTTTCGTCCATTTTGAAAATCCAACTTTTGGAAGGGTCTCTTGGTCAACCAAGGGTTATCTTAGGGTTAAAAATCACCCTTACCCATAGGTATAACAAGCGGGCTACCTAAAAATGACCCTAACACACCCCTAGGCACTTTTCTAACCCCCCAAAAGTCCATTTAAAGTATACTCATAAAATTCAAATGAAGTGACCACACCTTCAGCTCCCTAACTAAGAAATACACATGGGGGTCTACTTTGGTACTAACCTAGGTAGTTTGGCACCCAATCCCCAAGTGGACATGTCATGATCCTAGGTACATACACAAGTGTCAAGTGACACAACAATTACTTACATATCACTAGACACATGGCATATCTACTTGAGAATAAAGCACAAAGAATTAAATATGAAAATAACATTTATGAATTAAATTCAAACAATCAAATATTTACATTTAAAAATTAAATCATGATACAATGAGGTCTTGTCTCTCATTAGATGCAACCTTGGCTTAAACTGAGTTCACATATACCTATGTTTGGTTCCCTAGATTTAATACCATGGTCTCATACCTGCACACTCAATCCAAATATCAGTAGTCCAAGGAGATAAAGTATACTTCATAAAGAAAATAAAAAATATTCAAAACCTTAAGGAAACCTCTACATACTAAATTTTATCACCTAAGATCATAAGCAACAATAATTTCATTTAAGCATATAACGTAAAGTAAGATTCACATTGCATGATAATTGAATTAAATGTCAATTTCTAATAATTCTCATATCATCACTAATCCATCACATAATCATAATGTTTTCCCAAATCATAAATCTTGAAATGAAAGATCCATAATAGAAACATAATATAGTCCATCATGTGCATCATACAGTAACATGTATCCAACATCCAAAATGATCAATCCATGACATAAAGCATAAAATCCAAAGTGCATCAAAATATAATGTAGCATGTGCTAAGTTTATCATAAGAAAAAATCTGGAAAGCTACGATGGGCTCAGGGTGAGGCCTCATAGGTACATATTTATGAAAATGAATATGCACCCTAATAGACAATATGTACCATTGTGGGTTGTGTGTACCCTCATGGGCACTATGCTCCTGATATTTTTTCCTTAAATTTTGGGAGCAAGATTTATGGTTTTGCACTCCCTAATGGTATGCCCCATAGTAAATATAATTTTTATAAGTCAATGTAAAGCTTATTTTACTTTGAGATCTTCATATAAAAGGCCTCCCTTTCTAATGTAGCCAAGGACATGAGGAACTTCAAAGAAGTCGGTCCAATCCTCACAGCAAGAGTCACACAACGGAAGAAACAAAAAATAATGAAGATATATGCAAGATTTGATTTCTTATTATCACCAAGAAATAAAGTGAAATGGTCACAACAAGAGTCACACAATGGAAGAAACAAAAAATAATGAAGATATATGCAAGATTTGATTTCTTATTATCACCAAGAAATAAAGTGCAATGGTTTTGCAACATGTAGATCTTACATTCCAGGCATACATGCCTACTTTAGAAATTTTTATATCTTATCTTTGTATACTATCTATCACAAGCTCATGGTGATAATTCTACCTACCAAAGTTCTACAACTTCTCCCTATCCCTCAGGGATCAATTACATGATTTTATAAAGCCTTCACAAGCATCAAGTTAGCCTAAGAAATATTATATTCTCCAAGAATAGGAAAATGTGTTACATTATATGTTAGGACCCAAATCATAAGAATCTCATAAAATTTGATAAAACATGATGAGTGAACCCACAAGTAGGTCTGTCGAGTAAGTATGATCCTTGAGATTTGAGACACGAAGCTTCGCTAATCAAGAGAATCCTTTGCAAGGTCATAAAACACAAACTGGTCATGAAACATGAAGAATAGAGATGTCCCACTAGAAATTCAAGATATCTCAAATATTAAGAAGGCAATAAAGGTGTGAACCTAAGTGAAGGTAAAACATGATGCCAAGAACACTCCAGAAGGTGTGTAACAGAAATCAATCCAAATTGAAGGAACACTGAAATAAACTTAGCAAAACACAAACTAGAAAATAGAAAATAAAATATTTTTGGATGATGCAAGATTGCCAAGAACCCAAGATGCTCCTACATCAAACACCCAAGATTATTTGAAAATTGATTCTCTCACTCTCCTAGAGATAAAGGAAAACCAATATGGTCAACCTCAGCCTGAGAAATTCATGAAGAATCTTCAGTTGGTCTATCTTTCCATTTTACATTATATTCTTTGTACTTCTTGCCTCTTGTACTTATACCAATTCTTCTATCCAAAATCTCTTATATCTCATCCATTTTCTTCTTAGGATATTTCTTCTCAATATTTGATTCATCCCTTACACAAAACTTTGATTCACGATACTCATATAAATTTGTAACATTGAATAGTGTTCATATGTCCATGGCATCTGGTAACTCCACTTCATATGCGTTCCCCAAATCAAATCTTCTCAAAATTTTACATGGTCCAAACTTCCTCATATTTAACTTATTATACGTTCCAACTTGAAATCTACCCTTCTTCAAATAAACATCACCTCATCTCCTACAGTAAATTCATTATGTCTCCGTTTCATATCTTGTCTCTCCCTATACTTTTGGTTCATATCTTCCAAAAGTTGTTTTACCTGATTGTGTAATCCATTCATGTGTTATACAAATTCTTCTACTTCTCCACTCCTCTTGACTTCATAATTGATATCCCTCAATTCTAATACTCCTTTAGGATCTATACCTACATCTATCTAATATGGTTTATTCCTTGAACTCCTATTCACTAAATTATTATATGCACTCTTCTTGTGCTAAAACTATATCCCAATTCCCAGTCTTTTCTCCAACCAAACATCTTAGTAAATTACCCAAGATTTAGTTTAGTACCTCTATTTTTCCATCTATTTGTGGATTAAATGTATAACTAAACTTCAATTCAGTATTCATCTTCCTCCAAAGTGTCCTCTAGGAGTAACCAAAAAACATACTATCCCAGTCTAAAACTATAATCTTAGGTAATCCATTCAACCTCACAATTTCTCTAAAAAAAATTGCTACATGTACTACATCTATTGTCTTCTTAGAAGGAATAAAATGAGAAATTTTTGAAAATCTATCTGCTACAAAAAAAATATAGAATCATTTCCTCTTGGGGTATTTGGTAATCCAAGCACAAAATCCATGCTAATGTCTTCCCATGGAATAGTTGGTACTATCAAAGGTGTATACAATCCAGTGTTCTGACTACTTCCCTTGGAAACTTGACAAATTTTATAATTCTGAACAAATTTCCTTATATCCTTATGAATCTAGGGAAAAACATAATTCTCACTCACCAAAGCCACTATCTTGTTAATACCAAAATGCCCATCTAAGCTTCAAAAATGCTTCTCCTTAATCATATTGTATTTCATTGAACTCCTAGGTATGCTCAATTTAATTCCTCTGAATAACATACCTTTATAAATGAAATAATCCAACTATTTACTTCGGTCTACTATAATAGGTTCTCTACAAGCTTTCCATAGTTTTGCAAAATTAAGTTCATTCTCATACAAGGTCTTCAAATCATCAAATCCCAATAGTCCAATTCTCATCTCTATCAAAAACAAAATTCTACTCAAAGCATCAACAACCTTATTTGACTTACCACTCCTATGCTTCAACACAAATTTTTAACTCTACAAAAATTCAACCCATCTTGTATTCTCTAATTCAACTTACCTTGAATATTCAAATATTGCAATGCTTGATGATTGGCGTACAACACAAATTCCTTAGGAAACAAGTAATGTCTCTATTTCTTCAAGGCTTGAACTATGGCATAGAATTCCTGGTCATAAAATGAATATTTTCTCTTGGTGTCATTCAACTTTTCACTGCAATAAGAAATCGATCTTCCTTCTTGAGTTAACACTGCTCCAATTGAATTCTCACTTGCATCACAGTCCACTTGAAATACCTTATTGAAATCAGGTTAAGCCAATGAAGGTTGTTTAGTCTCCTTTTGCATCAACAACTCAAAACTCCTTTGTGCTCCATGTGTCCACTTGAATACTTTCCTATCTCCTTTTATTGCCTCAGTCATAGGACTACAAACTGAATTGAAATTCCTAATAAAATTTTGATACAAACTAGCCAATCTATGAAATGATCTTACCTCCCCAATACTTTCAAGTGTAAGCCACTCAATAATTTCTCTAACCTTCTCTGGATCCATTTTCAATCCTTCCACTGAGATCAAAAACCCCAAGTACACTATTTCTTCCTTCACATGAAAGAACACTTCTTGATGTATATCAATAAATTTTCTTCTCTCAATCTTTGCAATACATGTCACAGATGTAAAAAATGATCCTCCTTGCTCTTACTAAAAATCAAAATGTCATTAAGATAAAAAATCACAAACTTACCCAAGTATTTCTTCAATACTTAATTCATCAGCCTCACGAAAGTACTCAGTGCATTAGTCAATCCTAAAGGCATCACCAACCATTCATATAATCCTTCATTCACCTTGAATGTTATCTTCCATTCATCACCCTCTTTGATTCTAATCTAATGATAATCACTCTTTAAATAAATCTTTGTGAAATACCTTTCTCCACTCAAGAAATCCATTATATCATCCATCCTAGACAAAGGAAACCTATACTTTACTACAATCTTATTAATTTATCTAGAATCAGTACACATCCTCCATTCTTCATTCTTCTTTGGTGCTAATATTGTTGGTACTGCAGAAGGAATCAAACTTTCTCTGATCAAACCCTTCCTCAACAACTCTTGTACTTGTCTATTCAATTCTTCATTCTCTGTAGGTGTCATCTGATGTGCTTTTTTATTAGGTAAACTAGCTCTAGGAATTAGATCCATCCAATGACTAATACTTCTCATAGGTGGAAACCCAAAAGGAACATTATTTGATATTATGTCTTCATACTCTGTCAATAGCTACCTTATCTCCTCTAGATCAGGGATAACTTTAAGAAACCCCCTCCTGGGAAAAGGTGTAAAATCATGGCGAATGCTCCATTATTTTGGGGGAAAAAATAATATTGTTGGAAAAAAAAATTAATTTGAAAAGAAAAATATTAGTTTGTACTAGCAATTTTTTTCAATCGTACATGAAAATTCTGTAAAATCCTAGCGAACCTTTCATTATTGAAGAAAATCACGGTGACAGACACATATACCTAGAAACCATCATTTCACCATTATTGTTATATGGAACCTAATTAATTATCAAACTCGAAGGTTAAATTTTCCCCACTTTTATTAGTGCAATTTCCCCCAAGATTATTCGAAGGGGGTTTGCGGGCAGTGCCCCCAAGACGGGGTCCAAGGGAAGCACCCCTATCGTACTCCCTATCGTGGTACAGGGCGGGGTCAAGGGGCAGTGACCCCATGGGGGTTTTCAAGGGCAGCGCCTCCAAAATCTCAAATGACTTTTATTATTTTATTAAGGCATCCTGAGTTAATTTTCTATCATATAACATGTACTAAACCTATTTTTTGTAACTTTTGGATGATCCTAGATCAATGGCATAAACTCTATTTCAGACCAAACTTTTAAAGGATACAAATCTCCACAGAAAGTCAGCAGAATAGAGACACATGTCCATTGTCAAATCTATTTTGGGCCAAAATTTTAAAGGAAAAAAAGTTTCATAAGAAGTGTCTGGAATAGATACACGTCAAATTTATATACTTAACCCATTCCCTAACCTTAAATGTTTACCACATATTGGCTAATATGGAAATCAGACACACTTTCAAAATTGCAGGCGAAAATCTTAAATAAATCATTTGGAAAACATAGATTCTATTGGTGAAATCCTTAAAATAGATGAAATTAATTGATAAAAATGATGGAAAATTGAATTTCATTTGACCAAAATTTTATAAATTTAGGGAGCTCCACTTTTCTCAGTGCATATTTTTTTCCAATTTCCAATGTGTCAATGCGTCATATTCACCAGTTGGCAAATATTCATCGCTAAATGTTTCCCTAGGTGACATGTGAGCAAGAGTTAGAAGGATCTGATTAGTGATACTTTATGTTTGATAGGCCGACATGGTGAAAGATCTTTACACAGACATGGTAATTTTTTTTTGGAACTAGATTTTATGTTTAAATGATAAAGACAACATAGTTAGCTACATGAATATAATTGTTTTGGAGGGAAATCAATTCAAATTTAGGATTTGGCCAACTTGGTCAAAACGTGTTACATTTCCCTAGGAAATTTTTGGTAGCTGACATGGAATATCATATATGAGGTTGTGTACCTATATAATTGATGAATTGGGGTTTATAGATAATTTTTAGAGCATATTTAATGCATGTGTAAAGTTTGTAGGTTAGTTACATAAAAATTTGATGCAGGGAAGTGTGATCTAGTAGTCTGATTAGTGAAGAATAGAGAGTAGGGCACGAAGAAGAAAAAGTATATCAGATCATATTCATGTGCTTATATAGAACTATAATCAATCATATTTGATGCTACTTTAGTAGATCAAAATATCTTGTGTTCATTGTAGTGATCTAGTAAGGCAATGAGCCTTCCATAGGGTTGTAGCCCTTAATTGTAGTTGAGCAGTGAGCTCTAGGCAATGTGCCTCAATGCAAGTGCATTCCTAACTTATTATAAGACATTTGTTTTTCAAAAGTATTGGTTTTTGAGTGTCATCCCAACCATTTTTTTTTCCCTAACAGGTTTTACATGATAAAAATCCATGTGTTATGGTGTGGTTTTTATTTTATTTATGTTCTTACACTTTACTTTTTGTTGTACGCATTAAGTGGTTTGAGAATTAGTTTAACAAGACAAAAATTATATAACATTCATTCAGCCCCCCCCCCCGCCAATATTAGTGTTCCTTAATTCCAATAATTGGTATTAGATCTCTTGTTCCCTTCAAGAAAGTTTAATAGATTGAGGGAGATCTAGGAAGGAACAATAGATTTAGGTTTACAAGAACAACTCTTAGTTGCATTAGAGGATCTTGATCAATCTAAAAGTGAAGTAAGAATTTTCTAGGATGATATAAGAGATGCTAAATATTTCATCATGAAGCTAAAAACTAAATAAATCCAAGGTGAAGAGAAGGGAACTTTGTGACCAATTACAACAAAAGGATAATGATAGCTCAGATGGTGAACAATTGAGTCAATGTCTAAAAGAAAAGACCCAAGAATGTGAAAAACTTAAGCAAGAGAATGAAAAATTCAAGCATGAGATGGAATATATGGTGATGAAGATCACCAGGGAGATTTAGGCTAGGAAAAAGAATGAATATAACCTAGAACAGTCATTGAAGGAAAGATTTTATGAATGCAATAGACTTGATGATCTACAAGGAACCAAGGATCTTGAAGAAGAACTCAAAGATGAACTTGTGATAGCCAATGACTATAAGGATAAATTCATGATTAGTTTAACCAATATTTATTCTCTAATTAAAAGTTAAGGGAACCCAGATGAAAAGCATGCCATTGGATATGAACAAGGAGAAAGTTCTAGATCTGCTAAAAAATAGACCTAGATCTGACAAGCCTAGATTTTAGAAGAAGATGAACAAGAAGCCACAAACAAGACAACCTAATGCTCAAATGATTGGTGGTAAGTACTTTGTATGTAATAGATTTAATCATAAAGCCATGCATTGTAGGAATAGGATGATTAAGAATCATGCATATTTTTCTGCCCAATGCTTTAAGTGCAATAAACCTGGTCATAAGGTAAGTGAGTGCAGAAGTATTATGAAGGAAAATTCTTCCAAAAAAGGCAACATTAAATGTTATGCATACAATGGGTTTAGACACATTTTCAAGAATTTTGAAACCAAGAAAAGCTAGATGAGCAACAGAAATGGACAAAGGAGTGTTATTTGTTACAAATGCAATAAATCTAGTCATATTGCAAAGAATTGTAGGAGTAATAATGTGAACAATAGAGTCTTGGTCAAAAGGAGAAGGAATGGGGGGAAATGAAAAAGGGAAGGAAAAGGTAATTTTTGAAGAGTTTTAGAAAAAAATTAAGTAGACATGGGTGAAGAAAAGTTAGGATGAATAATCTGGTGGGTCTGTACCTAGATTTGGTGCTAGCAATTCCTTGGGGGATTGAAGATAGGCCTTTGGCCTAGGGGGGCTAGTAAACTAAATCACATGAAACCCCATGAAGATGATGGTGCTTGAAGTTCTCAAGCATAGAGAATTTGTATCATGTTGGGATAGATTTTTTGGAGTCCTTACTAGAAGGATTTTTTAAGTCTTGAAGGTGTGTGGTTAATTTCTATGAACCTAGATAGTGAACAAGGTTGCAAGACGAGTGGATTTAATCATGGAGGAAACTTTGTAGTTAAGTGTACTTGAGATGGGGTAGTACTGGGATGGGTGACCTCCTATGAAGTATTAGTGCTTCACCTCTATGAGAATCACCTAGATGCAATGAGTGCTAAGTGTTTCTTTAATTCTCATGAGAGATGAGTTTATGTGAACCACTACTCATGAAACATGGGTTAATGAGTTTGACTCAAAAAAATACACAGTTAAATCCTGATAAAAATATCACAAAGTGAACAAGGTGTTTGAATTAATTAGGGTACAAAGAATTTAATACACCTAAAAATTAGGTAAAAGATTAAAAACATTGTTCTTGACTCTCATTTGACACATTACATTCAAGAGAACAAGTGAAGAGGTCCTCTGGAGGTGAATTTCATCGATGTCAAGGAAAGGAAGTGATTACTCAAGAGATTTGTGTGCAAACCCTAGGTTTGATGAAAAGTATTTCCATGTGTGAATCTCTTCAAATTCAAACTATCAAGATGGATACCCTAGTTATATTTTATGTTACTAAGATGCCACGAACCAAATTCAAGAAACATCCATACAAGTCGGTCAAGGTGGATCCAAAAGGTACTCTTTTGATATCTCATATAGAGCCCTGCATGTCAAGGATGTTAGGGCTTACATACTTGAAAATTTGGAGGGTATTGGCATGGATAATCTGAAGTAATTGTATAGCACATATCTTTTAGGAGAAGATTATCAACTGAAATCATAATTCCAAGCCCTAGAGGAGAAGAAATTTGCTGAATTCAAAAAAAAAAATTTCATTGAACAGGAGGAATAGACATACTATATTATTAGGAGGATTCATGGTGATTTTATGTGGCTCAGCAAGCCAATTAAGATCACAAAGGAGGTGATTCAAGAGGTTATTGGATTGTGGTTTTTATACACCTAAAAGTGGTCAACACAAGTCAAAGAAAAAATTAATCAAATACAAGATATTTTGAATTAATTAAAATTACTAATCAATTCATTAGGAAATTTAATTAATCATTTAATTACTTAGTGTTGAAGAAAATTATTCAATTGTGTATTTCCATTGATGTTACACATGTATATACATTTATGTAGTGGTTTTAGACTAATGTCTACATCCAAACCAAGCACAGTTGGTAAATAGAATGAGTTGAGGTTGGGCATTGAAGAAGTTAAATGTTGACCGAGTTCACTCGGGCATTTCTCTCTTGGTCGGGCATTCAGTTGCAGCCGACTAAAAGTGATTTATATTATGTAATTAAATGGTTATATGAGGCCGACTGAATTATGATTTATCATTTAGAGTTTATTCAAGCCGACTTGACAGGGCTTACCATGTATTTATGAAAGGTCAAGTTTGGATTGA
>MU225721.1:1843232-1862451 GCA_018584345.1 Thuja plicata
ATATCAGGGATAACTCTTTCCCTATTATGAGGAATATACAATTCATGACTTGGCTTTAAAGCATTGCAATATTGGAATGGGTTTGAATCTCCTCCAATTGTGATCTCCTCCCCTAGGTATGGAAATTCTAGGCATTGATGATATGTAGAAGGTACCACTTGCATCTCATGTATCCAAGGTCTTCCTAGTAGGATATTGTAGGTCAATTTCATGTCAAGCACCTGACATATAGTGTCCTTTTTGATAGGTCCCACTTGAATTGGTAGGACGATCATACCCTTTGAAGACCTTTCCTCTTCATCATAAGCCTTAATAGTTATTTTCTTCTTGGGATCAATGGAAGACTCAAATAAACCTAATGACTTGAAAAGGTTCAAAGTAAAAATATTTAGACCAGCTCCACCATCTATGAGAACTCTCTTGATGCTGTGTCTTTGGATTAATACCTCTATATGCAAGGGTAAGTTTTGAGGATGTGTGATAGACATATCATCTTGTTCTGAAAAAGAAAGACAATGAGGAGCAATGAGGTGTCCTACCATGTTTTGAAATTTATCTTCCTCCAAGTTTATAGGAACTGTAGTCTCCAATAAGGCCTTTTCCAAAATCTCTTTGTGATTAGGAGATAGTTTTAGCAATTCCAAAGTTGATATTTGGGCGGGAGTCTTTTGCAATTGATCCACCAAACTATAAGGATTTGTGGTGGGTGGTGTGTGTTTAGCCACAATAGTTGGTGCCTTGGGAACAATAGTAATAGGAGTAACTCTTGGTAAGGTAACCTTTGAGGCTTGTCCCCTTGCGATGGCATTAGTGGATCCACGGATAGTTTGGTCTTTAATCACAACAACATTGGTGGTATTGTCATAAGTATGGGTGAAGTTGGAATTATGACCGCTTCTGACATTATTTGCATTGTTTCCTCCATTGTTGGAATTAGAAGATTCTCCCTTTTCATGCTTATAAAAAGGAGTCTTAAAGGCTGTGTGATCTTCATTATTTTGAGGTCCTTCCACTTTTATCACACCATTGTCTATGAGATATTGTACCACATATTTGATACGTAGGCAATCGTTGGTCTTATGTCCCCTATTTTGATGATTGTCACAATGGCTATTCTCATTCCACCAGTTTGGCTTGACATGTGGTTCGTAGGGTTGAGCCTTTGGTAGATCGATAAGCTTATTTGCAATAAGTTTCCTTAATGCATTTTCTAATGGTTCACCCAAATTAGTGAATGTCCTCCTGGGTGTAGGTGCAAAGAATGGTTTAGGCTTGGAAGCCCCTTGATTGTTCCCAAAGTTGTTGTTAGTGTTGTTGTTGAAGGGCGCTTTGGGTGTTTGATTCACGTTATTGGCTTGAGCTGAGTTTTGAGTGAGGTTGAAAGGGATAGCTTTTAAGGTATTAGCCTCCACCACTCCATCATTAACCACTCCTTTATTTTTTTTGTTATTCCTTGTCCAATATCGGCTGGTGTTGCTGTTGTTGTTGTTATTGTTATTTCAATTTTGATTGGTGTTGGAGTTATTGTTGTTGTTTTTATTATCTTTGTAGAGTTTAATTTCTCCACTTTTCACCAATACCTCTTCTATTGTTACCCCATTCTCAATCAAGTCCTGGAATGACCTAGGACATTGTAGCCTTAATCGATAGTTCATTTCTTGATTTAGACTATTCACAAAGATGTCCATCTTTTCCTTTTTAGGTACACTTTGAGGGTATCTAGAAAATACTGCCCTCCATCATTGTAGGAAAAGTAGGAACCCTTCTCCATCTCTTTGTTTGGTATTGCATAGATTGAGCATTGTAACCTCATGTTTGGTATTAAAATAATAGTGGGCTACAAATTTAGAGGCCAATTCCTCAAAGGTCCTAATACCAGAGGCTAATTTTGAGAACCACTCCATTTCCATGCTTCCCAAACTTCTAGGGAATAACCTCATGAGGTAAGTTGTGTCATGCATGAACTCTAGACTTAGGGCACAAAATTCCCTTAAGTGATCCTGGGGATCAGATGTTTCTTCATATTTATCATATTTCAGATAAATAGCATTCATTGGAAATGGTATCATGACTAAGGAGTTTTCAAAAGGAAAAGGACACAAGGCTTCAATAGAAAAGGGTTTAGGAGCCCCACCTTTTTTCAATGTGTCCAATTGTAGTTGAAAAAGCTGGAATTGTTTGTTCATGATATCAATGGGGTTAGCCTTAGCTTCTTCTTTCTTGAGTCTGGCAAAATCATAATCATGTGGAAGTTTGAGACCTATTTGTGCTAGGTCTAGGAAGTATTTCTCTTTATCCTTTTCCAATACTTTGTCCACAAGTTTCATAAATAAAGGGCTTTGCATAGCCTTAGTAACCTTTTCATCGGTTAGCTCTTCCATATTTGGGTCCATATTGCCCCCATTATTAGTGTTATTCATCCCTTGATTGTTAGGGTCAAGTTTTATCCCTCCGTTGACATTGGTGTTATTCATCCCTTGACTGTTAGGGTCTATGTTTATCCCTCTACTGACATTGGTGTTGGATCCTTTGTCGTTAGGATCAACATTTCCTAGGTTGGTCAAATCCTTGTTCGCGTGATTAATCTGATCAGGATCTATATGACCGAATGGAAAAGACATTCCCGATTCTGTTTCCTGAGTAGTTTCATGTATAGGTTTCACGGAAAAAGGATCACCTGGGAAAGGATACTCTTGTCTCAGATAAGACCCGTCTGGTTGGAGGGTAGTTTTTATGTAATGGGATCGGGTGAAAACCGGCATTAACATACGTCAAAATAAAGATATTTGATTTCCAAACTTGTTCAATGATCAATCTGTGCATGAATTTGTGAAATGCCCAAAAATGGAAGATTTTGATCAAGACAAGTATCTTAGTGATAAAATGTCCAAAAGGGTATCCAAAAATCCAATTTTCTTGTTTTCAATCCTTCGGCAAGTACCCAGTGTTTTCCCTTTTAAGATTCTGGGTAGCTCTTACCTGTGTGTAGGCGACCTTTTACTGATAGCATGCGGTGACTAGAAAATCTCTATGTGACACTCTACAATTGGTAGGCAGCATTTTTTGGTTGTCAAGCTGTTTTAAAATGTTGTTACGCGGCTCTTTCTAGTGAACACACGGTTGTTTGATGTTTTCACATGCATTTTAAGTTTATTAAGTGGCCCAGCTTTGTTTGTAAGTGGCTCTTCAAGGATTATACGCAGCGTTTTGCTGATCAGAATGGATTTTGTCAATCTTAAAGTTGTTTTTGTATTTAAAATTTTAATGTCTTTGATCAAATTTATCAAACAGTATTCTTGCATGAAAACAAAATACAAACTCAGCACACACATAAGGTTTGCATCATGTCCCTAAAACCACACTAAAAGTGTATGTTCTCAGATGTTTTAAACTGGTTTGCATAAGAATATCTTCCAAGCAGTCTACCCTAGCCTCAACAAATTTGGTTTTTAAACATGGCTCTAAAAAAGGTAGGTCTACTACTTTATCAAGTTTCAATCTATTCCAGTCTAAACCTTGTCAAGATCCTTTACCCCTTTGAGGGCTTCCCACATGCACAAAAGTATGATTTTTTGCAATCCCAAAGGACTACTAGAGAAAGTGAGGATGGCTTGTACAAGTTTTAGTCACTTCTTGATTAAGGAGAAGTGCATTATTTTATAGTGGGTCAGACGATATTGCGGTGAAAGCAAGTATCTCCCACTTTGGGTCATTCCCTCTCACCTTCCTTGTAAGGCAATTCTTGGGAGGCATGCCCTTTAAAGCTCTAATTAGCTAACATGTTCATAAAAAGAAGAAATTGAACTTGGTCCAACAAGTTTGAGAATTTGATTCACTCAAAGAGTGAAGAGCATATCTCTATTGTCTTCGTTTTGTTCCAAACACTTTTAAAAAAATTGTTTATTTTCAACCTCTTAACAAGGAGGTTCTTAGAATGGAAATGTGTGGTTCAATTTTCAACCTATTTATGCTAGATTTAAAGAAATCCACAATCTAATCAAATGCAAGCTTGCTAAGTGAAATACCTGATTTCAAAGCTAGCAAAGGCTAGGCGCATTTTTGATTTTTTAGCATTGTTTCTACTCACCTAGTGGTGATCATTCCCACTCCATCTCCTCCAACAAAGTTAGTCAACACAAAGCATAGCAAAGTGAAGAAAACCTTGGAAAACCTTAAAGATACCAAAAATCTCCAAAAAGCTCCTTTAAATGAATGATTTATGATTAAAGCTTTTAAAGAAAGTATGCAAATTAGTCAAAGAGAAGGAAATTTTGCCTTGTAAGCAAAGAACACCTTAATGTAATGTTCATATAAATGTTCTTCTTCAAACAAGCTTTCTAACAGATTTGCATTATGAATTTCTTTATCATTTTTAATCTTAGCTCTTACCTCTTTGCTAGGCCTTGATATTCTCTTCTTTGGTTTTTGTACCTTGGGGTGATTTTTCATCTGCAGAACCAGAAAACATAGAGAATTAGGAAAATGATAGAATTAACCAAAAAATTATTTAAAGAAAAAGTCACTACATGGAATTTGACAGCTAAAGAGCGGCTATCAACTATTACTAAGCGGTACTTTAAACTTTAACTGCGGCTTTTGATTCTTACTACGTGGCTCTTAAAGTTTAATAGGTGGTAAAATAAAAATAATAAGCGGCGCAAAAAAGTATTAGAAGCGGTCAGAAATTGGTGATAAGGTTGTTAATAGTTAACAGGCGGTGCATAGTATCTGATAGGTGGTATGATTTTTCAAGAAAGCAGTCCAATCTATCTCTCACGTGGTAGCAGACAGAAAGACGAAGATGAATCAAGCCTTCCAGGCAGCGTTTTAGTGTTTGTAGGTGGCTCTTTGCATCATATATGTGACTCTTCTCCTTTTTTCTACAAGAAAAATACCAAAAACCATGAAACAGAGAAAATAAAAATGATAAAAATGTCAGAACAGAGGCTTAAAGCCCCACGGTGGGCGCCATTATGTGTACATGAAAATGCACCTTCATGAAATTAAGAATGAAAGCAACTATTCTATGGAAAGATAAACAAATTAAACTAAGAATTGAAACTAACAAACTATATCATCTCATGGTTCTCTATCCAAGCTTTGTTGAGAGAAGCTCTTAGGTTTAATGTCTCTCAAGGACAATCCTAGAATGAGATATGTATGAAAATCTAATGCTTAAATCTAACTATAATGCTTAAAAATGCTTAAGAAAGTTTCAAGATTGTAAGAAAGATTAGAAAATGTTCTAAAACATGATATAATAAATGAAAAATAATGCTAAAAGCTCTCTCTTAAATCTCTCAAAATGCTCAATATGCTCTCAATATGTCGATAATAAGGATGTCTTTTGCTCTTGAATTCTTGGATCCCAAACACAAAGGAAATGGCCTGTATTTATAGCATTTTCCCAAGGGTAGGGGGTAGAGTGAGTTAATCATGATCAAAGCTTGGTTAAGCAAAAAGCTTGGTTAAATAAAAAATCTTTGAGTTGTTTGCAAATAAAGGAAAGTTTGTTGGTTGTCTCTCAAAGATATTTTAGGAATTTAAATAACTCCATCTTTTAATTAAATTAGCCATGGAAGGGTAAAAGGGTTGGATTTGATTCTTTTTGATTTGATTTATACAATTGAAAATCAATTACATAATTTGATTAATCCCTTTAGGCTTGATTTTAATTAATTGATTTCATGATTATTTAATCTTTTAATTGGATTTGAATTTTGCTTCTTTGATTTGCATTGATTAAATGTCCATTTGATTTGCATTAAGATGATATTTTGAAGCATTTGGCTGAGATTTATAATTTGAAATGTTTGAGATACACCTGGTAAATTTTAGGTGTCTACACCATCAAAGCAGTAGGTGGACTAATTGAAGATATATACTACAATAGTTAGCAAGGTACTCAAAACTTTACTCCCTATCTATGATATTACAGATTTAACCATTCAAGAAATGAGGTGCAACAAAGAAATTACTTTGGATACATTAATGGGAAGCCTTACAACCTTTGAGCTAGACAATCTTGACAACTACTCTTCTGGTTCTAGCAATCTTGAGTCTTCATTCAAAGTTAAATTGAACCTTGGTAAGAAGGATAGGTACTATAAAGGAAAGAAGATTGAAAGTGACAGCGATGATGAAGATCTTGACATCATTGAAGCATTTCTTGCAAGAAGAGCGGCAACAGGAAAATACAGAGGAAAGATACCATTGATTTGTTTCTCATGCAATGAGGTTGGTCACATTGCTGCAAAGTGTCCAAACAAGGAAGACAAGGATGAGAGGAAGTTTAAAATATTCAAAGGCAAGAAAGATTTCAATAACCACAAAAGCTATAAGGATAAAGGCAAGAAGTCTTGTTATATTGCAAAATATTCTGACAGTGATGAAGAAGAAGAAATGGTTTATATTGCCATTAAGGATGAGTCAGATGAGGAAGATGAAAATATTGCACTTTTCTCACACATCAATAAAAATGATACTTGGATAATTCACAGTGGTTGTTCTCATCACATGACTGGTGATAAGACAAAGTTTGAACATCTTGAACACAATGATGGTGGAAGTGTTAGTTTTGGGAATGTTGAACCTTGCCCAGTAAAAGGAAAAGGTTGCATTGTTCTGACAGAAGGAATCAAATGTGATAATGCTTATTGGGTTGAAGGATTAAGGAGAAATATACTAAGTGTAGCACAACTAAACAAAATTGGCTTCAAGGTAGAATTTATGAATGGTAAGGCCAAGCTCCTAGATGGTAAAGGGAACCTAGTTGGAACTTGCAGGCAAACAAAAGGTAATTTATTCTATCTTGATCTCACTGAAGGTTCATGCTTTATTGCAAAATCAGAAGAAAGATGGTTATGGCATAAAAGGTTGTGTCATGTGAATTTTGACAATCTGGTAAACATAAGAAAGAACAAAAGAGTCAGAGGTATTCCTATCTTGAAGAAACCCGAGTTAGAAATATGCAAACAATGTCAAATTGGAAAAATGAGAAAGACTAGCATCAAGAGCAAGAATTACAATACTAATGAAGTCTTGGAATTGGTACATACTGATCTATGTGGACCAATCGGAACAACAAGATATACTAGAGAAAAATATTTATTCATGTCTATTGATGATCATTCCAGAATGATGACTGTCATGTTTCTCAAAGAGAAATCAGATGCTTTTCAGAAATTCAAGTGGTATCTTGCGAGAGTTGAAAAAGAAACAAGAAAGAAAATAAAATGCCTAAGATCTGACAGAGGAGGGGAATTTATTTCTAATGAGTTCAATGAATTCTGCAATGAAAGAGGAATCAAAAGACATGTATCTGCCCCTGGTACACCACAGCAAAATGGAATAGCAGAAAGGAGAAATAGATCCATTATGGATTGTGTCAGAACCTTAATGATTGAAAAGAATGTTGCTTCCAAATATTGGAAGGAGGCCATCAGCACTACGGTGTTCACCTTGAACGGAGTTCAACTGAAGAAAGGTAGTGATCAGACACCTTTTGAATTATGGTATGGCTATAAACCTAATGTTCATTATTTTAAAGTATTTGGAAGTAGATGCTACATCTTGAAGGAAGCAAGAAATGGGAAACTAGATGCAAAAAGTGATGATGGAATATTCCTAGGTTACTCATGTAAAAGCAAAGCATACAAATGTTTGAATCTTACTACTCATAAAGTCATAGAGAGTGTACATGCCAAGATTGATGAGTTTGCAGAAAAATGTGAAGAGAAGAGTAGTAAAGAGCCTGAAGACTATAGAAACTTTGTATATCATGAACCTGATACTATACCTATGATTCAAGCAATGGTGATTGGACAACATACACTGACACAAACTATACTACCTAGGTTGCAAAATGAGAAACATGAAGTGCTAGTAGAAGGACCTGAGTCATAGATAGAGGGACCCAAGTCACAGACTGAAGGACCCGAGTCACAAAAAGAAGGACCTGATGACATGTAACTGATTAAATGTTTGACAATGTTAAGTTAAACATAATGCAAGGCATTAAATTAGTTAATGGTTTGTATTGTCATTGATGTCAACTTGATATCATCTGTATGGTCATGTATATAATGCCAAAGAATTTAGAGAATCAATGGAACAAATATTATGCTTTTAGCAATGAATAAAAGTCAAGTATTCACTAAGTGACAGATAAAACCGACAGAGTGCACACCATTGATAAAGGCAAAGAGCCAAAGTCACAGTGATACCTGATGAGAAGAAGACAGCGTTTCCCGATAAAGAAAAATCATAGGATGCCTGACGAGCTAAAAATAGAGTTTCCCGACGAGTAAAACCCAATGATGCCCGATAGACGGAGATCTTGAAACTGACTGGAGTTACACTGATGGAACTGGTAGTTGTCACCGATGACTAACTGTAGAGTTGACTAACAAAATAGAGAGTTCTGAAAATGACAAAATACCTAGCTGGCAAGAGCTAAAAGATAGACTTAACTGGTTGTTTTCATTGTTTTATTTGAACAGAATCTAGTGATTGATTTAAAGAAGATTTGTACAGTTGGCAAGAAGATAACTACTAGATAAATTAGGAGTTAAGCTTTAAATCATATTGGCTGGATTGTTTTTCATGCCAAGAATCAAGAATCAAGAATCAAGAAATGGTGAGTATCATGTCTATATAAGAGACAAGATTAATTCATTTCTGTATCACATAAAAAGGGGATGAAGGGGATGAATAGAAAGAGGATGTTGAAGATAAACTGATGAAGGATAACTTCATACAGTCCATATCAATCAAGCTGAAGGAGAGCTAAAGAATTTTATAGACACCGATGAATAGTGAAGCACAACATCACAAAGAAGAAAGTGTGGAGCACAAAGAATTGAATTGATACATTGATTAGAGGGGTAATGTACTTAAATAGATCTAAAAATCCACAATTCAAAGTTGCATTAGAAATAGGTCATTGTGTTTTAGTTTAACCATTGAAGCATCAAGTCTCTTAATAGAGCAGGACTTAACAGTCTTCTATATATTGAGGTACATCCTAAGGAGTGCCAAAAAGGTTGATTCATGAAAGTAGCATTGGACTTTCTAGATACCTATTGATAGTCTAAGAATAAGGCTAATTCAAGGATGGTGAAAAGATTTCCCTAAAGCCTATTGACAGTCTAAGAAGGAGGCTGATTCAAGGATGGTAGCAAATAGATGCCTGATACTAAGTGATAACCTCTATGTATAAAATCCTCTAACAAGGTCATACCTAACAGTGTGTTTGTAACCTTTAATAGGGTTGGCTCCTAGCAGGGCTCACTTTCGAAGAGTGAAAATTTGGGGTACCGGTCCCAGTGGTTTTTTCCCTTAACAAGGTTTCCACATTAAAATCCATGTGTTATGTGTGTATAGTTTATTACTTTACTATTTTACATTTCACATATGCATTTCTAGATTGATTGGTATACTCTACATATTTACTGAGTGTCGGTAAATAGTTTTTACTGCTTATCGGTAATTAAGGAGAATAAGGTTAGAAAAGGAAAACATATAGATAGTTAAATCATTATTAGTATTTCATGGCATGCATCTTGTAGGGACTTAATAATCTAAGGTTTATTGATTGGTGGTTAAAGTTTAAGGATAAGTTTTTGAAGCCACTGATTCACCCCCCCCCACCTCTCAATTATTACTAACAATTGGTATCAGAGCTTGTGTGCTTAGAAGGAAGGTTTCAAGAGCTAAGTCAAGATCACAAGATGAATAGATGAGATGTGCCCAAGTTGAACAAAGACAACTTTGCTTCATGGAAAAGTAGGATAAGACTCCACTTATCAGGTATTGGTAATGATATTACTCAATTCCTAGATATTGAATATGTGTTGCATACAGGATTATTGACAGTAGATCAATTGAGAGAGAAGCATGAGCATAATTGCATGGTTATAGAGATTTCTTCCTCACTCTCCAATGTTGAATTTGAAGATGTCAAGGATTGTAAAAATGCAAAGAAAATGTGGGACAAACTGAAGCTTGTACATGGAGGTGATACAAATGTTCTGAGATCCAAGGCAAAAAGCCTTAGAGGAAAATTTGATGATCTCAAAATGAAAGAAGGAGAAAACATCACACAGTACAACACAAGAATAAAATATGTAGTCAATGCTATATGAGGTGTTGGAGGTACACTTGAAGAGGAGATAGTGGTAAGTAAAATCTTAAGAACCTTATTTCTTGTATATGCTATTAGAGTTTCTGTCATTCAAGAAATGAGAGCAGTAGCAAACAACATAGTTACTCTTGATAGTTTAATTGGTAGACTGATTTCATTTGAATTGAATAACTTTGACAATAGTGTCTTACCAAACCTAGAATATGCATTTAAGTCTTCTATGAAAATAAGAAAATCCAGTTATAGATACTCATCTAGAAAAGACAGTGAAAGTGAAATTGAAGAAGAAGATCTAGATGAAATAGAAGCACTTATGGCTAGAAGAGTGCAGAGAGGCAAAGGTAAATACAAAGGCAAGTTACCACTTGTATGCTTTAATTATAAAGAGATTGGACACTTCATTGGAAGATGTCCTAACAGAAGAAAAGAGGACAGAAGTAATGATAGACCTTTTGAGAAGAAATCTGATAGAGGTTACCGACAATTAGAATGAAGAGATACCCAAGACTACAAGGATAAAGACAAGAAGGCTAGATACCTAGCTGCTTGCAAAGATGAAGATACTGACACCGAATCTAATGAAGGCATTGAGATGGTATTTTTAGCTTTGAAGGATGATTCTGATAAAGATGAAAGGTATGTAGAAACTGCACTCACCACATGACCGGTGACAAAGAAAAATTTAACACTTTTGAGTATTATAATGGTGGTACAGTAAGAATGGGTAATGATACACCTTGTCTGGTTAAAGGTAAAGGAATTATAATGTTGAATAACCTGATTAAATGTGAAAATGATTATTGGGTAAAAGGATTGAATTATAATCTATTGAGTGTTTCTAAGCTAAATAATTCAGGTCACAAAGTAGCATTTGAGAACAAGAAGGCAAAGATCTTCAATGAATCAGGAGAACTGATTGGTACCAGTGAATAGACTAAAGCTAACTTATTCTATCTGAATGATACTAACACCACCTTCTTAATGATTAGAAATGAAGATATATGGTTGTGGCACAAAATATTGTGTTATGTGAATTTTGACAACATGATAAAAATTAGCAGAAGAAGAAATGTAAGAGGCTTACTGACGATGACAAAGCTAGACAACATCATGTACAAAAATTGTTAAAAAGGTAAAATGACAGTCTAGTTTCAAAAGTAAAACTCATTTATCTGATGATATTCTTGAATTAGTTGATACTAATTTATGTGGACCTATGAGGACAAAGAGCTATTATGGAGATAGATATTTTATTCTCTTTGTTGATAATTACTCTAGAATGATGACAGTTATGTTTCTAAAAGATAAATTTGAAGCATTCAAGATGTTTAAACAGTATAAGGCTATGGTAGAAAAAAAAAGTGGTAAGGATTTGAAATGTTTGAGATTAGATAGAGGAGGAGAATTTATATCAGATGAATTCACTAATTTCTGTAATGAGCATGGTATAAATAGATAGGTTTCTGCACCAAGAACACTACAGCAAAATGGGATTGTTGAGAGAAGGAATAGATCAATAGTTGATTGTGCAAGAACACTAATGATAGAGAAAGAAATCATCCAAATCTTATGGAGAGAAGTTTTTAGCACTGCTGTCTATACACTTAACAAAGTACAATTAAAGGACACAAAGAAGACACCTTATGAGCTATGGTATGGTAAAACACCCAATGTAAGTTACTTCAAAATCTGTGGTAGTCAATGTTATGTCTTAAAGGATGATAGAAATGGAAAGCTTGATGCCAAAAGTGATGAAGGTATTTTTCTGGGGAATTCTACCAAAAGCAAAGCTTTTAAATGTCTTATCAAGGCCTCTAACAAAATAGTTGAAAGCACAAATGTAAAGATTGATGAATTTGCAGAAAAGAATGAGCTAGAAAGCACAAAAGAACCAGAGGACTACAACAAGTTTGTATATTGTGAAGAACCCAACACTCTGCCCAAGAAATAGTGCTTAATCCCAGAACAACAGAATGTTGCAACCGACAGTCAGAATGATGTTGCCAATAGTCAGGATAATAATCAAGATAATGTGCAAGGTAATGAAGAATAGAATGAAGGTTAAAATAATGATCAAGCTGATACACAAAGAGCTATACATGTACTTGCAAGATATGTAAGAATGAACCCTCCAGATATCCAGATCATAGGAGATAAGAAAGCTGGTACAAGAATAAGAAGTAAGTCTTTAACCTAAAATTGTTTAATTTGTGAGTTTGAGCCAAAATTTGTCAATGTTGCACTAGATAATGAAGAATGGATAAGTGCTATGAATGATGAGATTGAGCAGATTGAGAATAAAAAAACATGGTCACTTATGCCAAGACTAGATGACAAGAATGTCATCAGTACAAAATGGATATTCAGGAATAAGTTGAATGAGAATGGAGAAGTCACAAGGAACAAAGAAAGACTAGTATGCAAGGGGTATGCACAAGAAGAAGGTATAGACTATGGAGAAACCTTTGCACCCATTTCTAGGATAGAAGGAGTAAGAATACTACTTGCTTATGCTGCATACAAAGGATTCAAAATATATCAAATGGATGTCAAGTCAGCATTCCTAAATGGAATACTTGAAGAAGAGGTATACATTGAGAAACCAGAAGGGTTTGTAGATCCAGACAAGAGAAACATGGTATGTAGACTTCTCAAAGCCTTGTATGGATTAAGAAAATCTCCTAGAGCCTGGTATGAATGACTTCATTCCTATCTAATAAGTATTGGATTCATAAGGACTAGTGAAAACAATAATCTTTATGTGAAAGAAGATACTGATGCTAACACTTTGATTGCTGAAATATTTGTTGATGACATCATATTTGGAGGTAATGATATGCTATGTAAATCATTTGTTGATGAGATGAGAAAAGAATTTGAGATGTCTATGTTTGGAGAGATCAAGTTCTTTCTTGGTCTACAGATCATTCAGCAAAGTGAAGGTATTTTCATTACACAATCCGAATACATCAAAAAGGTCCTGAAAATATTCAAGATGGAAGATTCCAAACCAGTTGGAACACCGATGGTTACTAGATGTAACTTAACTAAGGAAGACAAGACAACAGAGGTAAATCAGACTTTGTACAGATCAATGATTGGAAAACTCATGTATGTTGTACACACTAGACCAGATATTGCACATGCAGTAGGAATTTTTTCTATATTTTCTACTAACCCTAGGGAATCACATATGACTATTGTAAAAAGAATTTTAAGATATCTGGAGAATACTCAAGAATTTGGCTTATGGTATAGAAGAGAAGGAAAATTTGAACTTAAGGTGTTTACCGACGCTGATTGGGCTGGAAATATTGATGACCAGAAGAGCACAACTAGAGGAGAATTCTTTATGGGTGACAGACTTGTCACATGGATTAGCAAGAAGCAAGGATGCATCTCTTAGTCTATTGCAGAAGCAGAATATGTTGTTGTTGCTGCAAACTACTCAAATATTGCATGGATCAAACAATTGCTAGAAGGTATGCATATGAAGATCTCAGAACTAGTGATTATCTATTATGATAACACCTATGCAATAAAAATTTCCAAGAATCCAGTCGTGCATTCCAAGACTAAACACATTGCAATCAAGTATCATTATTTAAGAGAACAAGTTCAAGAAAGAGAGGTGATACTTGAGTATGTGCTATCAAAAGAACATATAGCTGATATCTTCACCAAGCCACTGCCCAAGGATATGTTTGAGTACTTAAGAAAGAGACTAGGGGTCAAACCCTTGTCTACCAGTTAGTAAAAGACTGAAGGCTGCATCAGCCTATATATTATCAAAATATCATTCATGTTGATGTGAGCAAAAGATGAACTTCAAAGATACATCTATATACAGAAAGGTATATATCAGAACCGAGCACTAGACATATTAATGTATTGCTGATGGATAAGGGAAGTTCAAGGAATATATTATGGATAGAAGAAAATGATTACTTGACATTAATGTTAGATATCTGTGAGATATTTGTTTGGCATTATTGTCAAAGGGAGAGAAAGTTTCCATATTATCATAGTCTTCAGAAAAAGAAAAAGAGATTATCTATTATTAGATTACTCCAACAGGGAGAAAGTATATCCTAAGGGAGAGAGAATATACAAAGGGAGAGTTGTTGATAAGAGACAAAGACATCAAAGAAGAAGAACAACCAAAAGAGAGATATTGACACAAGGAAAAGATGCAACACATCAGAAAAAGAAACACAAAGAGCTGCAAGAATCAAATCTAAGCTAACACAGAGCTTATCAGCGGTTAGACATTTTTATCGGTTATCAAACAAAGATTGATATTTTGATGAATCTCAACAATTGTATTTCATATTGTATTATAAATAGTATAAGTGTGATGATATAAGTTTGTTGCCATCAATGCAAAAGGGAGAGATTGATGACATGTAACTGATTAAATGTTTGACAATGTTAAGTTGAAGATAATGCAAGGCATTAAATCAGTTAATGGTTTGTATTGTCATTGATGTCAACTTGATATGATCTATACGGTCATGTATATAATGCCAAAGACTTCAGAAAATCAATGGAATAAATATTATTCTTTCAGCAATGCATAAAAAGTCAAGTATTCACTAAGTGACAGATAACACTGACGGAGTGCACACCATCGATAAAGGCAAAGAACCAAAGTCACAGTGATGCCTGACAGACGGAGATCCCAAAGCTGACTGGAGTCACACCGATGGAACTAGTAGTTGTCATTGATGACTAACTATAGAGTTGACCAACAGAACAGAGAGTTCAAAAAATGAAAAAATATCTAGCTGGCAAGAGATAAAAGATAGACTTAACTAGTTGTTTTCATTGTTTTATTCGACCAGAGTCAAGTGATTGATTTAAAGAAGATTTTTACAGTTGGAAAAAAGATATCCATGAGATAAATTGAGAGTTAAGCTTTAAATCAGATTGGCTAGATTTTTTTTCATGCCAAGAATCAAGAATCAAGAAACGATGAATATCATGTCTATATAAGAGACAATCTTAGTTCATTTTCGTATCACATAAAAAGGGGATGAAGGGGATGAATAGAAAGAGGATGCTGAAGAGAAACTGATGAAGGATAACTTCATACAGTCCTGATCAATCAAGCTGAAGGAGAGCTAAAGAATTCTATAGACACCAATGAATAGTGAAGCACAACATCACAAAGGAGAAAGTGTGGAGCACAAAGAATTGAATTGATACATTGATCAGAGGGGTAATGTACTTAAATAGATCTAAAAATCCCAGTGGTTTTTTCCCTTAACAGGGTTTCCACACTAAAATCCATGTGTTATGTGTGTATGGTTTATTACTTTACTGTTTTACATTTCACATATGCATTTCTGGATTGATCGGTATACTCTGCATATTTACTAAGTGTCGGTAAATAGTTTTTACTGCTTATCGATAATCAAGGAGAATAAGGTCAGAAAAGGAAAACCGACAGGTAGTTAAATCATTATTAGTATTTCATGGCATGCATCTTGTAGGGACTTAATAATCTAAGGTTTATTAATTGGTGGTTAAAGTTTAAGGTTAAGTTTTTGAAGCCACTGATTCACCCCCCCTCTAAGTTATTACTAACATGACCCAAGTCATAGTCAAAGGGAACTGAGTATTAGAAAGAGGAACAAGAAAGAATGTTTGAGAATGACAGACCTAGTGGATCGAGTCCAAAATCCATATTGAAGGTTCCAGTACTTTCTAAATACATGAAAAGGCATCATGCACCTGAGAAAATAATTAGAGATCAGATAGAAGGTGTAATGACAAGAAAGAAACTAAATGGTACATGCTTACTAAGTAAATTTGAACCTAGAACTATTAAAGATGCATTGAATGATGAAAGTTGGATAGAGGCAATGAATGAAGAGATTAAGCAGATTGAGAAGAACAAAACTTGGACTCTTGTACCTAGGCCAAAGTACAAGAATGTGATTGGAACCAAGTGGGTTTTTAGAAACAAAATGGATAAAAATGGGAAGGTTTCTAGAAACAAGGCCAGACTAGTCTATAAAGGATATGCTCAAGAAGAGGGTATTGACTATGGAGAAACTTTTTCTCTTGTTGCAAGACTTAAAGGAGCCATAACTCTTCTGGCATATGCTGCACATAAAGGATAAAAATTATATCAGATGGATGTGAAGTTTTCTTTTTTTAATGGAATCCTAGAAGAGGAAGTCTACATTGAACAACCAAAAGGCTTTATTGATCCCAACAGAAGGAATATGGTTTGCAAGCTACACAAAGAATTGTATGGACTAAAGCAAGCACCCAGAGCCTGGTATGAAAGACTACATAGCTATCTAATAAGCATTGGATTTCAGAGAACCAATGATAATAGTAGCCTATACATCAAAGAAGGACCACAGAAAAAGATACTATTAGCAGAAATATTTGTTGATGACATATTATTCACCGGTTATGATGACCTATGCAAAGCATTCTCTGTAGCTATGAGCAAAGAATTTTAAAAGTCTATGTTTGGTGAGATCAAATTTTTTGTTGGTTTACAAATACATAAAATGAAGGATGGTATCTACATTACTCAATCAAAATATATCAAGGAGATACTCAAGAAATTTTGTATGCAAGATTCCAAACCTGTTGGAACACCCATGTGTACTGGACAGAAACTATCTAAGGATGATGATTCAAAAGAGGTAGATCAGACCAATTACAGATCCATGATTGGAAAATTGCAATATGTTGTGCACACCAGACCTGATATTGCATTGGCAGTTGGTATTGTTGCAAGATTTTTAGCCAATCTCAGAGATAATCACCTAATGGAAATCAAAAGAATTATGAGATGTCTTAAAGGAACTGAAGACTATGGTTTGCGGTATAAGAAAGGTGGAAAATTTGATTTAAAAGAACCACTGGTGGAGCTTTCTTTCTTGGAAAAAGGTTAGTGTCTTGGACTAGCAAGAAACAAAATTGTATCTCTCAGTCTACAGCAGAGGCAGAATATGTTGCTACAGCAGTGAACTATTCTAACATCATATGGATCAAGTAGTTTTTGACAGGAATGAAGGAAGAGATAAAAGAACTAGTTATTATCTACTGTGACAACACCAGTGCCATTAACATCTCAAAGAATCCTGTGATGCACACCAAAACCAAGCACATAGCAATAAAATATCATTTCTTAAGGGAATTAGTACATAATAGAGAAGTAAGGTTGGAATATGTAAACACCAAAGAATAAGTTACAGACATATTCACCAAACCCTTACCTAAGAATGCATTCTTGTATCTTAGAGGAAAGCTAGGGTTACTTCCCCTACCTGAAGGTCACTAAAATATAGTTTAGTGATGCATCAACCTGAGCCATAGTAAAAATCTACCAGTTGATGTAGATCTATCAGAGCTCATTGCAGATGAATCAGTACATTTAGGTACATTATAACTTCAAAGAGAAACGGTAATTTTGGAAATGGAGTCTTTGGCATTTGTTGTCAAAGAGGAAGAGTTTTCTATAATACATAAGAATCAGAATAAAACTAAGGATATTGTTAGAGGGATAATCAAAATGAAGCTAAAGACATTAAATAAATTTTTTTTTGCTCCACAATTCTTTGTATTATGACATGTTCTGTTGCCATCAATGCCAAAGAGGGAGATTGTTGAAGACAATTATTCAATTGTGTATTATCATTGATGTTACACATGTATATACACTTATGTAATGGTTTTACACTAATGTCTACATTCACACTGAGCACAGTTGGTAAACAAGATGAGTTGATGTCGGGCATTGAAGAAGTTCATTGTTGACCGAGTTCACTCGGGCATTTCAATCTTGGTCGAGCATTCAGTTGCAGCTGACTAACAATGATTTATATTCTATAATTAAATGGTTATATGAGTCTGACTAAATTATGATTTATCATTTAGAGTTTATTCAAGATGACTTGACAGAGCTTACTGTGTATTTATGAAATTTCAAGTTTGGATTGAATGTGTTGTAGATGTTGAAGACTAAGTGTGTAAGATGAAGCAAAAGTGAAAAGGCAAAAGTGTGGAATTCTGTGAAGGCGAAATTAGATGGGATTCTGATTGAATACACAACACTCAAAGTTTCAATAGAATATCTAATCAACAAGGATCCAATTACAATCAAGCAGAGATCTGAATCAGCAAAGACAGTTGCTTACACCTACAGTTCAATCCATTATCACTTTCTAACAATTGTAGCAGTGATCAAAAAATATTAACAAAGTAGACTTAATAGTCTTTTGTAAATCCTCTCACAATGTAACATTTCCAGATTGAAGTGTTAAAGACCTCTAACAAGGCCACTCCTTATAGGGTGATTAAATCCTTTAAATAGGTCACACCTAACGGTGTGTTATTGTAACCTTTAATAGGGTTGGCTCCTAACAGGGCTCGCTTCAGAAGAGTGAAAAATAGTAACTAGTTACATTGGTGATTATTCCCATATTGGGTTTCCACATTAAATCTTGTGTCATATGTGTACTTGTTACTTGTTATATTCTTTATGTTTATGTACTTAATATCTAAATATAATTGCATTAAAGATTGCTTTGACACTCGAGATACAAAAGAATATCTTAACTAACCCGAGTAACAGTATGAAAGTATTTAGACATCTAAGGGACAAGGATTTGTTTTGGAGTAACTGATTCACCCCTCCCCTCTCAGTTACTTATCTCATTTCCAACACTTAGTTCATCAATTTATTAAATTGAATTCATTAAATCAAACATGGCTAAAGTAATTAATTCTTTTGAATTAGTCAAATCCTAATTTCTCTCACCTTCCACTACGTGACAAAAAAGCACTCAACCAATGGGGAATGAGAAAAGAGAGAACATGGATTGCAAAAAGGCTTTTCTATCTTGACCACTCAATCCTATAAATCAATCTTGTCTACTCAAAGGGGACACATCACTCAACCTTAACTTCAACCATACTTTGACCATGTGATGCAGGAGCATCCTGGGTGTAAGAGCAATCTTGCATCACCCAAAAATATTTCTGTTTTTATATTCAATAAGGGCTATTTTGTGCAGAGCTGCTATTTATGGAAAGTTACTATTTTTG
>MU225721.1:1862551-1879264 GCA_018584345.1 Thuja plicata
CAAAATGGGGTTATAATAGCCGATCGGGTCAACTGGTGATGACTTATGGTCTTCGAAAGTTGGGCCACCTGAAATGGCAGAAAATAATTTTCTTCAAAATTTCTGTTCGGGTTTCAAAGGTTATCTTTAGCTGACTATGATGTAATAAAATGTAAAATAAAATAATTCTAAGTTTGGTCGGCCTTATTCTGGAACCTTCCCAGGCGGTGGAAAATTGCCTATATAAGGAAGGTTGTATTATTGTCTTAGGCAGTTCAGAATAGTTCTGGGTAATAATTNNAGGCTTTGTCCTACAGAATATTGTAAGGGAATGCCCATGTGGCTTTGCATATTGTAATTCTGAAAGTTTGTAATTCCACATTTGTGGAGATAATAAGAAGCCAATTTTCTGTTCTTGCATATTGTGGTTGTTTCTCTGTTTATGTTATGTGTTTGTGGTATTAAGGGGAGCACCCTTCATCACCATGGTTAATAAAAATCACCCCCTACCCTTCTGAATTCCTATAAATAGAAGGCATTTCTTAGCGTAAATCACCACTTTCCATCATATCAATTATATTTTTTTGAATAGTGCATCCATTAGAATTTAACATTTTGATATGTTGAGCATTGTTAAGTAGTGTTATAATGGCAATTTGCATTTAGTTTAGTTTCTCATCAAGATCTTGCATCCCATATAAAGTTGTGTATTATTTATCTTTACATCATTCATCATAGATCATTCACATTTTCTAAATTTGACACTAGGATCTCTAATGTATCTAAGAGAAATAGTCCTTGGAAATAGAGAGCAATGAGACACTCAATAGGTTGTCATTTCAATTTGTCTAATCGCAATTTATCTTCAATTTGATTTGAATAACTTGTTAATAATGTTTCATTGAGTTTTTGTGTAGATAAAATATACGAACTACATTTGGAGCCCACCGTGGGGTCCAAGCCTCACATTCTAACATTAAAGTTCAAGTTTTTTTTGTAGTTTTGGCATTGCAGATCTTATGGAAACCAGCATAATCTTATACCTAGTACAAAGTTCTTGCACCTAGTTTGCATAATCTAGCATCTGGCCTGCATAATCTTTCCTCTGGTCTATAAAAGCTAGCATCTAGTTGTTGTAATAATGGAAGGGTGTGTACTGAGAGGGGAGGGGTGAATCAGTACCCTTAAAAAAATTTATCAATTAACCTTTAGTAATCATTTCTTACATAACCTACCATTGTTGCTTTACTACTCCATCCATGCAATATCATAGCTTAAATATAAATGTATGTAAACAAAAATTGAAACATTCATGAAATTCATTAACACATGACATTATTATTTGGTAACGCAGAAACCCTTGTTAGAAGGTAAAAATTGTTGTGTGGATGAAACCTACAAAGCTTCACTATCTGCAGAATATAAGGTGCCTGTTAGGGCTACAAGTTGTGATCACTTCTAATGATCTTACCCTATTAGGAGGAACATGTCAGACTTGTTAAGTCTACTTGGTTAAGATATTTTAGCAACACAATGTATGTGTGCACTCGGTTAAGAGATTTACATAAAGACTATTAAGTCCACCTTCTTGAAGGATTTTACTTCTTGTTACAATTGTTAGAGAGTAACAAATATGTATGACCTGATAGCTTGTGATCTTGAATTGTTTATTATAGATCCATTAAGTTCACAAAATATATGCATCACCTATTGTGATGAATAATACCTCTGTTCTGCTCGGTAGCCTTGAATGTAGTTCTTCATAACTGAATTCTTCTTTATCCATCCTTCTGCATGAAAACCTTTGTCTGATCCATAAATGTCCTTGGCAGCTATGATGCTCTTCTTCTTGATTGATTAATACATCTATATATACTAGATTGTGACCTAATTAGGTTTCACACTTTTCTTGAATAACTCTAAGATCAAAGGTTTACAACTTGACCTTGATCTCCTAGTTTGTATGAGTATAATCAGTTTAACTAATTAAATCCATCATTTATGCTTTTCTTGATCCTCAAGAAATGGTTGTCTATCTAAGCATAAATCTATTTTAAAGACTAAAGTGCTTTAGTTGATGTGTAGTTCCAGATCTATTTTTCCTAGTGTAATGTTGTCTCTTGGTGTAGACTGGTGCTTGGTGATGTCTCTATACACTAGTGCTCAGTTATGTCTCTACAGCCTAATGCTCGGATGATATGCTTTTTGGTGTTCATAACATTTTGGTGACCACTGCACTCGGTAATCATGACCGACCAAAACTATCTGCGTGTATACTAATGACAACTTATGATCCTTTAAGGATTATCAATCTCTCCCTTTAGCATTAGTATCAAAAAATTATATGTACAGTATATATACCATGTGTGTTACCTTTACAATGACTCCCCCTATGTGTGTGCCTTGGTATGTAGATACAATGTATGTACATGTTTCTCCCTTTTTTGAAAGTAATGACAAAGATGTATAACTTACAACTTGGAAACTATGAGCGAATGAGATTTCTTAATGGATTCCATCAACTTCTCCCATTTCTCCTTCATGTGCTCTAGGTTCATTTTCTCAAATCTGATTTGAGTGTGCATGTCATAGATTCTCTCTTCTACAAACATCTCTGGGGTGGCAATTGGTGTCTTCATCGTAGTCATGGGTGTTGTCAACAATATGAGATTCAGTAGTAACATAGCTTGTATCTCAGTTACATTGTCTTTGATTTTATTTCTTCCTTTTTTATTTCAAGTCTTAACTATTTAGATTCAACTAGCTTTTCATAGTGTAGTTTAAATGCATTCAGCTCGGTTGAAAGACTTTGTGCACTAACTTTTAGATCTTTATTTAACTTAGCTATTTATGCATCATTTTCAATGGTGAAGTGTTCAAAAGTACACAAAATTTGAACTAAGGTAACTAATTCTAAAATAACATGTTCTAATGTAGTTACCAGTTTAGAAAGTTTCACCTTGTTCACTGCCACTTCTTGGCTGATTTTCTCTGTGAGTTTGTAGTGATACTTCTCTTCTTCTCTTTCTTCAATGACCTTCTCAACATCTACATTTTGTTGTGTGATTTCCTTGGTTAGAACTGCTAGTTGATCAATGATGGGTGTATTTTGATCAATTTGTGTGTCAGGAACTACCTATAGTAGAATATCCTTTGTTGTTTCCAAGACTTGTGTATTTTGGTGTTCCTTTTTGAGCTTGTCCTATTGTGCTTTCCTTTTGCATAGCTCCCCATAACTTGATAATGAATCATGATCAAGTTTCCTTGGATCATAGTCAGGTATGTCTATTATCTCATCAAGTGTAATAGGGTTTACTTTTCTTTTTCTTCTTCTTCTTTGGAATGTTTCTTGATGCAGGGGAATGTGGTATGATAGTAAGAGCCTTTTGTTTCTCAGTTTCTGTCATTGGTTTCTTTGGAGGTGTGGTGCCTTGGCTAGGTTGCTCATTCAGTACTTATTGGTTGGTTGTAGACATCTCTACATCAACCTTGTATTGATTTGCAGCCTTGTCTACCTTTCCACTGTCCTCGGTGGGTGTATCACTTGGTTTATCCTCTCCACTTTTATTTTTCTTTTCCCCTTATTCCTCACCTTTTTCCATCAATTTTTCTACTTCTATCTCTAGTGGTATTTGTTGTGACTCGGTCATTATGTCTATTTCTTGCATCAATAAAGGCATATTGCCTAGTATTTGTACCTATGCAACATCATTAGTTTCCTGTTCACTTATTTGCTCGGTGGCAACATTGACTTCTTCATCATCCTTGATATTATCATCAGAATCTTCATGAGTTATATCATGTATTGTTAGTTCTATTGTTTCTCCTAATGATTACAATATTTGAGGAATATCATCCATGACCTTACTTTCCTCTATGGTTAAATCAATAGGCTTTACATCCTTGGTGTCATTGATGAAAATGTGCTCGGGGATCGGTGTGGCCTCCTTCTCCTCGGTGTGAGCAATCTTGGTTAGAGCTAGTATCTACTCAGGTGGATTGAATATTTGTGTCCAAATATTGTTTCTCTCAATGTTAATGTCTTCGTTCTTGTTTTGCAATACTTTGTATGCTCTTGATTTTGCATAAAAAAAATTTGCATGCTCCTTTATTGTTTCATCAATTTCTTCAACTATGGAGTCAGGCATGAATGTAGCTAGGGATTTCTCCCTCATCTATTTTTCCATATGCAATGCATGTGTCCAGCTAGCTGATATTTTATCTTGTAGCTCTTTTGGAATATGACTCCCAAATTATAGAGGTACATATTTTGATTCTACCATCATCTTAATAATTTCTTCTTCTATTTTATTTTGATCCTCGGTAAACATATTTACCCATTGTCTTATTTTATGATAAGTAAGTGCCCTATGTTGATGATTGATTCTGCAATTTCATCAATTATTTTTGGTATTTTGGCATTTTCTGTTTGGATCCTTTGTTCTCTCTCATCTACTTCAATATCATCCTTGTCTTCTTTTCCTCTCACATATCTCTTCCATTGTCTTGGTGCTTGTTTCTCGATTGAGGATTTTCTTTTCTGATATGTTTTCATTGTACCTTTCCTCAATGGTGGTGAGTCTACCTTAGTAGTTTTTCTTCTTTTCCTAGATACAGTTGTTACATTAGTAAAAAAAAATTTCTTGGCCTTTGGTGGCTCTACATCTGACTTTGTAGACTTGGAATCACTTACTTCTTTACCTTCACCGATAGGTGACTGTTCCTTGGTGACATCTATTGTTTGTTCTAACTCTTCGTCAGTTACCAAGAGTTTCTTCTTAAGTGTTTTCACCATCTATGTTTTTTTCTTTCCTATCTTCTTGACTACTAAGCCGTTCTTTATTCTTGACTTGGTTTCCTCATATGTACCAAATCTTCTTATAGATTTTTCAAATGGTTTATTCAGTAGCTCTTCAATGGATTTTTTAGCTAGATCTATGTCAATCTCATATTCCAATGGTGGTAATCATGTTTTTCTTGGGTTGGTAGCTTTAATGAGTGTGGTTTCGGTGTCAACTACAAAGCATATCTCATCTTTGTATTGTTCAACCAACTATTCAGGAATTCTCATCCTTTTTTGCATTCTATTCTTAAATTTTGTAAACTAGCCACCCAATAATGGAATGAAATTGTCTCCTAGTGATTTATTGTAATCACTAATCTGTGTTGTTATCAGGCAGTTTGTGTCCCAAGTGTCATTACCAACTGAAGGAAAGAAGTTATGAAAGTAAAAGAATGTGCACATTAATAGAGAACTGAACTTACATGTGTTAGATCGTGTTGATCTAATTGTTCTCATGTTTTCCTCTAGTTGCTTCAATAGTAGCTCGGCTAGGTCCAATTGCACACCTTTCTTTACTATCTTGTATGTTGTGTCAACTTCTGCACAAGCAATGTTGTTCATTATTCTTGCTGAAAATATCTTGTATCCAATCACAAATGCACTGAGCTTCATTTCAGGGTTGATTATTGAATTCACTCTCAGACCTCTGTCGTTCCATTCGACTCCAGTTAGTTTTTCATTTTTGAGGTGTCCAGGGTGCATTAGGGATTTTTCCTTCTCGGTGATTGGGTAACCAATCACTACATGAATCACATCCTTTGTGATTTCCTTAGGTTCATCTAACTACATTTTACCGTTATGTACTCAGCTCAGGACAATGCGTATCCATTCTATTTTGAATTATTTTGGGAATAGTAGAGCATTGGTTAACCCTTTCACTTCAATGTGTTTGTGTTCATCCTTTAGTTTTCTATCCTTTCATAGCTTCTAATAAGCTTCTTCAAGTTCAATGTCTCCAATCTCTACAACTTTGCAGTGGATGTATGCTCTGATGTCTTCGATTAGTAAAACCCTAGGTGAGATACTCAAAAATGCTCCCTTGTTGTCGGGTTGTGCAGAAACCTCAAGGAAGAACTTGTAGTTAGGTTCTTTGTAGGTTGAGTTCTTTATTAGAATGACTCTCTTGTCTTTTTCCATCTTGATCTTCATGGTTAGGGAAGTGGTTGCCATTTGTTCATTAAATTAGGGCTTGTTCGCAAATAAGTTGTTATCTCGGTAAGTATAGATACTTACTAGATGCTTTCTGAGAATGCTCATGATCTATCAGAGTTCCTTTAAATGTGTTGTGAATAAATCTATAGTATGGTCACTTTGAATCGCTTGTTCAATCTGCAATATGCTCTTTAACACTCGGTGAACGAATGAGTTCATGTTTTCCCTTTTTATAGAAAAATGTAACCTAAGTGATGCATTAAATGCTTCACCTATCACTCAGTTGACAAAGTGTAGATGCTCGGTTAACACACCAAATTCTTCAGCTCAGTGAGTATACAATACTTGGTACAAAGTGTTAACTCGATTGTCTTCCACATATTTACCGAAAATGCTTGGCATATATTAAGTCAACTCGGTTATCTTTCATATGTACACCAACATGCAGTTTATGCTCTATTTATATTAACCAACCAGGTTGGATTCACATAACAAAACATGAAATACCATAGTGCATCTTCATTCATGCTAATTTGGCATATTCTCAATGAATATAGGAACTGATGTAAAATACATCTTTGTAGAGTGCAGTTCCATACTTACTTGTATTGCTTAGGTGGGGGTGGTGGAATCACCTTATCCATTAGATGAGGTGTCACCAATAGTAATGCTTGGTCCAGCATTATCATTGTTTGAATCTCTCCTCCACATTTGGTTTCTCATTCTCCTAATGTCTTCAATAGTATTTCCATTTTCAAAAGTGCTTCACTCTATCACTCGGTCTCTACAATCCTTTCTTAAGTGACCAACCTTATGACAGTGTAAGCATGACATTCTAGGGTTAGTCTAGTTTCTAGATCTTCTTATCCATTTCCTCATACACTTATCCGCTGTATGTCCATATCTACCACATGATGTGCAATTTACCCAAGTGTTTTAATCCCAAACATATGTATACCGACTCTTCTAGGTTGATATGTATTTTCTTTTTCTTTAGGTTTCTAGACTTGTGTTTTCCTTTTCCTACATTCATGAGATGTGTGGCCATGTATGTTGCAAGTAGAAAAAAAAAATTTGATGTAAGATTTCTTCTTTGGTTTTTCAACTTAGATATGCATTCATGTTATTTATGTGCATTCTTGTTACAGTTATAACAATTACCTATGAGTGTAGAAGTAGTTTTAGGAATACCTCTTACTTTGCTCTTGCAAACATTTGATGTGTGGCCTAGTTTTCCATAATGATTACATGAATTCTTCTTTGGTCTTGGATTTGTGTAGACATTTCTTTGATCAGCTTGGTTTTTTGATTATCCATGCTCGGTATACCCTAAACCAGTATTGTTGTTGAGTCTTCTTTGACCGTTCAGAAATTCATCCATTCTTTTTGTACTTTCTTCAAATTTCTTGATCATATCATTACGTTGTTCTTGAATCTTTGCTTCATGCTTTAGTTTCTCATTTTCTTCTCTTAGTTCACCAATAACTTCCAATTTTCCATTAAGTTCTATGTTTACTCGGTTGGCCTCATGAGTCATAAGAACTATTTGATTGGTGATCTCAATGTGATATTTAGTAATTCTATGTATCTCAAATTCTTTCTCTAGAAATTTTTCAATAACCTTTCTCCTGTCATCAATAGCTAAAGTTCTTTCTTGTTCAGCTCATCTTACATTGTTCATAGCATCAATCATTCTTACCATTTTTGTCTCTTGACTAGTTTGCGGTACTTTTACTTGTTCAATCAGATGTTGATTGATTTCATTTAGGTCTGCAATGGTTTCTTCAGATGTGTCATATGTATTACCAGATCCAGATCCAGATGAATCAAATAGGTCAAGTATCTCTTCTTCATGATATTCATTTTCATTGTAGCGAGATGCCATAACTTTTCTTTTAACCAATAACTCTTTCATTTTGATTCTTGCTTCTTTGTATTGCTCAAAGAAAATTTGTATTTGCAACTTGCTGATAATACTTCCATATTCTCATTGTACATCATTAAGTAAAAATTGAAGTATCATTTGTGAAATTAAATCTCCTATTTGTTGGATACCTAAAAATAAGAAAAGATCAATATTAGTGAATATACAAAATAAAGAAATAAAATTGCATCCACATTTCTATTTTCTATAAATCTAATCACTTTAACATCCCTCTATGGGATATGGATAACTAGTTATGCCTACATGATCATATACAATAGTTACAACAAAGGAATACAATTGCCACAGTTTTATTCATTTAAATTTTACTAACGCCAAATGGAACTCAATGACATGTTTAGAATTTAGTTTTTCCCCGCATTACAAACTTCAGCAAATATAAGAGGTGTCACAAAGAATTTGTGTGGCATATTTCCCTGGCATCAATTCAAACTGAAATCAAGCAATCGTCCCACAAGGAATTCCACATGAGAATACCTTATACCTTTCCATTGTATGATCTTTTCTCTCCAATGATTAAACTTTTCAAAATAAGAGATCTAGCTCTAGTACCAATTGTTGGAATAATGGAAGGGTGTGTACTGAGAGGGGAGGGGTGGATCAGTACCCTTAAAAACTTTTATCAATTAACCTTTAGAAATCATTTCTTGCATAACCGACTATTTTTTATTTAATACTCCATGTATGCAATATTATAGCTTAAATCTAAATGTATGTAAACAAACATTGAAACATTCATGAAATTCATTAACACATGACACAAGTATTTGGTAACGCAGAAACCCTTGTTAGAAGGTAAAAACTATTGTGGGGATGAAACCCACAAAGTTTCACTATCTACAGAATGGAAGGTGCCAGTTAGGGCTACAAGTTGTGATCACTTCTGATGATCTTATCCTGTTAGGAGTAACATGTCAGACTTTTTAAGTCTACTCGGTTAAGATATTTTAGCAACACAATGTATGTGTGCACTCGGTTAAGAGATTTACATAAATAATGTTAAGTGCACCTTCTTGAAGGATTTTACTTCTTGCTACAATTGTCAGAGAGTAACAAATATGTATGACCTAATAGCTTGCAATCTTGAATTGTTGATTACAGATCCATTAAGTTCACAAAATATATGTATCACCTATTGTGATGAATAATACCTCTATTCTGCTCAGTAGCCCTGACTGTATTTCTTCATAACTGAATTCTTCTTTATCTATCCTTCTGCATGAAAACCTCTATCTGATCCATAGATTTCTTTGGCGGCTACAATCCTCTTCTTCTTGATTGATTAATACATCTATATATACTAGATTGTGACCTAATTAGGTTTCATGCTTTTCTTGAATAACTCTAAGATCAAAGGTTTACAACTTAACCTTGATCTCCTAGTTTAAATGAATACAATCAGTTTAATTAATTAAATCCATCATTTATGCTTTTCTTGATCCTCAAGAAATGGTTGTCCAGCTAAGCATAAAGCTATTTTAAAGATTAAAGTGCTTTAACTGGCGTGTAGTTCCATATCTTCTTTTCCCGGTGTAATGTTGTCTCTCGGTGTAGAGTGGTGCTCGGTGATGTCTCTGTACACTAGTGCTCAATTATGTCTCTGTAGACTGATGCTTAGTTTGTATATTGCTTAGTTTTCATTACATTTTGGTGACCAGTGCACTCGGTAATTACTGCACTCAGTAATCATGACCGAGCAAAACTGTCTGCTTGTATACTAATGACAACTTCTGATCCTTTAAGGATTATCACTAGTCTATACAATCTTGCATCTGGTCACCATAATCTCACATTTGGTCACCAAAATCTCACACTTGGTCCAAAGAAGCTCGTATTTGGAATTTGAATTCTTTAATTTAATCATTATGTTTTGCATTTCATAGATCATGTCATTATGTTAATCTTGCATAGAATTTAGTGAATCTTGCATAGCATTTTGTAAGTTTTGCATAGCATTTAGTAAGTTTTGCATAGCATTTAGTAAGTTTTTCATAGCACTTGATAAATTATGCATAGCATCCGGTCAGTTATGCATAGCATCTAGTCAATTCTACATAGCATTTGGTTAATTTTGCATAGCATTCACTTAGTTCTGCATAGCATCCACCCAGTTCTTCATAGCATTTGGTAGATTCTACATAGAATCCAATCAGTTCTGCATAGAATTTGGTAGTTGTTTTGTAGCATCTGGTTTATGATAAGAAACATTGGAATTGGTTACATAATTGATAAATTTGAGAACTAATTGATGTTTTTGATAAATTGCAGATGACTTAAGAGATCAAATCAAGAGAAACTTGCAAAGCTATATAAAAAATCACCTAATCATTTCAAAGAGAAAGAGGTAAAAAGGATATATAAGGATGCAAATTGGATACAACTAGCTATTGAATCTGAAACCTTCGAAGAGAGGGTTCAAGTGCGTAATAGGCATTGGAAGATCGTTGGTCTCTATCAAGCCTTTCATAATACTTCTTCCAATCATCTTGATGATTTTCCTATTTGAATATGGTGCATTTTAAGAAAGTTCAAAAAGGAACGTGTAGAAAACCTGATTATTGGAAAGAAAATGAATCTGAGAGATTGAAAAATTATTCTAAGAAAGGCCATAATGCAAACATAGTGGAAAACTTAGAAGAAGAAGTGAAAGCTAACAAACATTACATCAAAAATATTAAATTGTATTGAACTAAATTTCCATCTTTATCCTAAGCAATTTTCATTCCAAATTAAGGTGGATTTGATTTTTATTATCCTTCACTGTGTTTGTTTGATGGTGCACTAACATTCGTGAGAGACTTGAATGCTAAGGAGCTAGAACAATTGTCGAGGTAACGTATAAAAAAACATCAAAAATTCTTAAAAACGTGCATTTAGCTTTAAAAAAATGTATGATTCTTCAAACATTTTCTTACATGTAAGTTTCTTAAATTGAGACATTTCCAAGTTCTAAACACTTCAATCTAAATAGGAATACCTCATTGTGCTTGTGAACAAATTAGGTTTTTTTGGCTTATACTTTCATCTTTTCATAGTGATCAAAATGTTAAGCATACCTAAGTTACATTAGATAAAGGTCCAAATAAATGAACATCATGCTTATTATGTTTGGAGAATAGAGGTAATAAGAGATATTCTCTCATCCTTCTTGGGGTGATCAAACTCCTCAAACTACCTTTGTCTCATTTCAATTCAAATAGTGCATTCATTTTCAAACTATAGTGGGCCCACCTCCTAAGATTTTCCTTTTTGAGTATGGTGAGAGGGATGGACCAAAGTGGGATACAATCATTTTAGCCATGATAATCGAACCCACTATAAAATAAAAATCTCTCATCCTTAATGGGGTGATTGAAAAAATATTTTTGCACAATATCTCTCCTATAGTAATCCTCATGAATTACAAAAAACATTATTTGTATGATTGCGGGAGACTCTCTTCAAGAGAGGTAAAAGTAAAAATCTTATTTGAATGGAATCTTGAATAAATACCGATTAAATAGAAAGGTTGCCTCATTATCCATTAAAACCAAAATTGTCCTTAGGTAGCTTATCTAATTTTATTTCTTTGTATCAAGACTCGTGAAAACATTAGAAGAACAAGAGCCAAATGTTATAGCTTTTTTTATTTGGCTAAGATTGAGTGCTTAAGTGTGTTTGTTAGTTATCTTTTGAATACATTTTTTGAATTCAATTTTTTCTAAATAGAAATGGGTGCTTTTAAGAAAATTATCTATTTTTATAACTCTAAACAAGTTGATCATTCATACAATTCCAACCAAATAACATAAAATAATAAGTAATTTCCAAACATCCAAATCCTTGATTTTTGAGAAGTTTGTCAACAAGGATTACAGGTCTTTTTCCTAGAACCAACAAGATCAAGATCCATCAAAAATTCTTCATCATAGAGATAGATCTTTCTCTATTAGGCTTCATCATTAGGATGCACTTTTATTTGATCAACAACAAACATTCCAGAATATTATCATATCACTTGTTTATAGTGGACACAATCAAGATATTTGAAGAGAACCCTAACCATTGAGAAAATCTTTCATTCAAGAAGTAATTAAAGAATTAATTTCATGCCCACAAGAAGGAAAAGATCTTATCACTTTAAAATAATAAAAAATAAGGTCACATTACAAGGCGTAACTTCTCAAGGAGAAATCATACCTCACCGAAAAACTCAATCTCAATCTCTGAATCTAACTCATCAAGAGAATTTGAGCCCAAGAATAGATCAAGATCAATAAAATCAATTTAACATGGAGAACTCTTGGGCTAATCTTTATAACCTTTGGGATAACAATACAAACACTAGTAACACCATTGATCCCAATCACAAGGAGATTATGAATGAAACAATAAATAGGCAAAACAAAATATCCACTTCATGAAAATGATGGATAAAGTTCTAAAGAAAGATAAAGAGAGATATTTCATGACAATAGCTCAACTAGGGGTCAAATTACCTCATGATTACAATACCTCAAAATTGAAAGAAGATGAGGATGAGGTTAACCCCCTAGGAGTCCTAACTAAACATATCTAATCACTCCAAATGCAATTGGATAATATACAAAAGGGAAATTCACCAAAGCAATACACAATCGATGACATTTGTCCCTTTCCCTTCGATAAGAGTTTAGTTATGATACCTTTCTCCTCTAATGTGGTGTTTCTGAAGTATGACAAATACAAAGGTACAAATGACCCTCAAGATGACATTAGATAAATATGCACTTTAAGAATGGAATTTCTACACGAACCTACAAATATCATGATATTTCTTAGAAGCTTAGGAGACCAAGAAATGGAGTGGTTTTCAAAACTGCCACCAAGAATCAAAACATTCGAAGAATTGGTCTCCAATTTTATGACTCAATACTCACACAATATTGAGCATGAGGTAACCATGCTAGATCTATACATCACAAAATAAATAAATAGGGAAACGTTATTAAGTTTCCTACAATGTTGGAGAAAGATCTTTGCTAAATATCCTAGAGGCATACCTGAAAATGAGAAGATGGACATATTTATCAGTAACTTGAATAGTCAAATGAATTATTGGCTACAACTTAAATGTCCTCCATCCTTTAAAAAGGTGATTGAAAATAGTTTCAAAATAGAAGAAGATTTCGTTAAAAAGGGTGACCTAAAGCTATACAAAGACAATAAGGGTTTTTCAAACACCAACAACTCCAATTTCAACAAAATCCTTCAACCAATACACACAATGACAAACTGAAGTTTTGGTTGAAGAAAAACAATAGAAATTTAGTAAATGATGGAGTGGTGGAAGAAAAAAATCTTAAACCTAAGCCATTCTATCTTTATACTAGTTCTACTAATCAATAAAACAACATCAATCCACCCAAGAAAAACTCATTCAACAAAAACAACTCTAACCTAGGGAACAATCAATCCAAACCATCATCCATGTCGCAATTCACTTCGCCAAGAAGGAAATTCACTCCCTTGGGTGAAACCCTTGAAAAGGCTTTAAGACCATTCAATAACTTTACCAGATCCAAGTGGCTTAAAACCCCAAGTCAAACTCTCATGGTGGAATTATTCATATCATTGTGAATATCATAGTAATAAAGGACATAAGACAAATGAGTGTATGCAGTTAAAGAATGTGGTTCAAGACCTCATTGATATTGTATGATTGATGTGGAAGGACCTACCAATAATGAATGTCATGCTGCATTCAAAAATCCCTTTCTAAATCATGATAAGGGTGGGTCTTCTAAAAAAATCATAAAAAGGGAGATAATAAAGTAAATTTTGCCCATACTTATGACAATATAATCAATTCTATATCTAGTTTTGAGAACACCATCAATGTCATAGTGGTAAAAGACAAACAAAACAAAGAGCCCACCAATGTCATCACTAGGGGGAAAGCATCAAAATTCACCTTAACAGGAACTTCCAATACCATAACAAGACCTAATCTTCTATCTTTTTTACCAAAGAAATATAACTTAATAGATAAACTTTCAAAAACCCCCACATAGATATCAATCTTGGAGCTATTAAAACTTTCACCCATGCATAAAGAAATCTTACAAAAATATTTGGTAGATACAATGGTTTCTAATAATTTTTATGTGGACCAATTTAAAAACATGGTCAGTCATCTTATTGCACTAGATTTCCTATTATTTTATCAAAAAGATGACATATCCCCTAATCATCTGCAAAATATTCACTATCATATTGAAGTCCTAATCCAAAAGCATAGGGTCAAGAGAGTCTTTATAGATGGAGGGTTTGACCTAAATATCTCTACTTTAAATCTTGTGAAAGCCTTGGGATATTCTAAAGAGGTAGTGGATAATAAGAGAAAAATAACCATCAAAGCATATGATGATGAAGAGAGATCTTCCAAAGGAATGGTCATTCTACCCATTCGAGCATGACCTATTAAATGAGAAACAATTTTCCAGGTACTTGATGCCAAATTGACCTAAAACATATTATTTTGAAGGTCATTGATTCATGAAATAAAATATTTTCCATCAACCTATCATCAATGTCTAAAGTTTCCTTATCCTTAACAAAAAATAATAATCAGTTTGATGACATGTAACTGATTAAATGTTTGAAGATGTTAAATTGATGATCATGCAAGGCATTAAATTAGTTAATGTATTGTATTTTCATTGATGTCAACTTGATATAATCTGTATGGTCATGGAGATACTGCCAAAGACTTCAAAGAACTCATGAACCAAGGCTATGCTAATCAATAATGCATACAAGTCAAGTAATCACTAAGTGACTGCATACACCAACGGAGTGCAACCGATGGTCAGAGTAAAAAGAACAAAGTCACAGTGTTTCTCGACAAATAAATACATAGAATTATTGACGAGTAGAGTTACAGTGTGTCCCAACGAGAAAAACACAGAGTAACCTGATGGACAGAATTTTAGTGTTTCCCAATGGAAAAGACAAGGATGGAGATCTCGATGACAACTAAAGTCACACCAATGGAACAGTCAATTATCATCAATGACTAACTGAAGTATTGATTGACAAAATATAGAATTCAGAAAATGACAAAATGCTTGGCTGGCAAGAAGCTAAAGATAGAGTTAATGGATACTTATTATTGTTTTAATTATCCAGATAAAGCTGGAGATAAGTAATTGATTTAAAGCTGATTTGTATAGTTGGAAAGAAGATATATGCGAGACAAATTAGGAGTTATGCTTTAAATCAAATTGGCTAGATTGTTTATCATGCCCAGAATCAAGAACCAAGAAACAATAAATATTGTGTCTATATAAGAGACGAGATTAATTCATTTTCAAAAAAGGGGATTAAGGGGAGTGAACAGAAAGAGGATGCTGAAGAGAAACTGATGAAGAACAACTTCATTCAGTCCTAATCAAACAAGCTGAAGGGAGAGCTAAGGAATTCTGCAAACATCGATGAACAGTGAGCACAACATCACAAAGTAGAAAGTTTGGAGCACAAGGATTGAATTGATACATTGGTTATAGAGGTAATGTACTTAAATAGATCTAAAAATCTACAATTTAAGTTGCAATATGAACAGGTCATAGTGTTTCAGTTTAACAATTGAAGCATCAAGTCTCTTAATCAAGAAGGACTTAATAGTCTTCTATATATTGAGGTACATTTCAAGGAGTGCTAAAAAGGTTGATTCATGAAAGTAGCATTGGATATGCCTGATGCATATTGACAGTCTAAGAAAGAGGCTGATTCAAGGATGGTAGAATTAGATGCCTGATACTAAGTGACAACCTCTATGTATAAAATCCTCTAACAAGGTCACACCTAACAGTGAAATTGTAACCTTTAACAGGGTTGGCTCCTAACAGAGCTCACTTCAGAAGAGTGAAAATTTGGGGTACCGGTCCCAGTGGTTTTTTCCATTAAAAGGGTTTCCACATTAAAATCCATGTGTTATGTGTGTATGATTCATTTCTTTACTATTTTTGTATCTTACATAATTCATTCTGGATTTATCAGTATACTCTGCATATTTACTGTATTTCAGTAAATAGATGACTGATTATCGGTGAAAATATAGAACAAGGTTTAATAGAGCAATCTAACAAGTAGTAAATTGATATAATTTATTCAAGGCATTCATCTTGTATGACAGAAGATAGCTTGAGATATAATTTTTGGTTATAAGTTTAAAGGGTTGATTTAAGTATTAAATTTGAGGCCATTGATTCACCCCCCCCCCCTCTCAGTTATTACTAACAATTGGTATTAGAGCTTGTGTCCTTAGAAAGGAAGGTTTCAAGACCTAAGCTAAAGATCACAAGATGAACAGATGAGATGTGACCAAGTTGAACAAAGACAATTTTGCTTCATGGTAGAGAAGAATAAGACTCCACTTATCAGGTATTGATAATGATGTTACTCAATACTTGGAAACTGAATATGTGTTTCCCACAGGAGCACCAACAATTTAAAAAATGAGAGAGAAGCATGAACACAATGACATGATGATATAGCTTGCTTCCTCACTCTCTGATACTGAATTTGAAGATGTCAAAGAATGCAAAACTGCAAAGCAGATGTGGGAAAAATTGAAGCTTGTACACTATGGTGACAAAAAAATTTTGAGAGCCAAGGTAGAAAGCCTTAGACGAAAAATTTGATGATCTCAAAATGAAAGAAGGTGAAAACATCACTCAGTACAACACAAGAATCAAAGAGGTAGTCAATGTTATCCGAGGAGTTGGAGGTGTACTAGAAGAAGATACAGTGGTAAGTAAAATTCTAAGAACCT
>MU225721.1:1879314-1889533 GCA_018584345.1 Thuja plicata
GCAGTAGCAAATAGCAATGTTACTCTAGACAGTTTGATTGGAAGACTGATTTCATTTGAGATGAATAAATTTGATAATAGTGTCTTACCAAACATAGAGTCTGCATTCAAAACTTCTATGAGAATAATTAAATCAAGTCATAAAAACACTATGAGAAAAGATAGTGATAGTGAAAGTGAAGAAGATGACCTTGATGAAATTGAAGCACTTATGGCCATAATAATGCAGAGAGGAAAAGGTAAATACAAAGGTGAATTACCACTTATTTGTTTTAATTGTAAAGAGATTGCACACTTTTCTGCAAGATGTACTAACAAAAGAAAAGATGACAGAAGTAATGACAGATCATTTGAAAAGAATTCTGACAGAGGTGATTATAGAAGCTACCGACAATCAAAAAGAAGAGATACCCGAGACTATAAGGACAAAGGAAAGAAGGCCAGTTACGTAGTAAAATGCAAAGATGATGATACTGACATTGAATCTGATGAAGACATCAAGATGGTGTTTGTGGTTGTAAAGGATTATTCAAATGATGATGAAGAAAGGTATGTAGAAACAACTCTCATTTCTAAGGTTAGAAAAAATGACTTTTGGATCATGGATAGTGGCTGCACTCACCATATGACCGGTGATAAGAAAAAGTTTTAGACTTTTGAATACTACAAAGGTGGTTAAGTAAGAATAGGTAATGACACACCTTGTCCAGTTGAAGGTAGAGGAACCATAATGTTGAATAAATAGATAAAATGTGAAAAATCTTATTGGGTTAATGGATTGAATTATAATCTATTGAGTGTTTCTTAGTTGAATAATTTAGGTCACAAAGTAGCATTTGAAAATAAGAAGGCAAAGATGTTCAATGAATCTCAAAATCTGATTGGTACTGGTGACCAGACAAAAGGTAACTTATTCTATCTGAATGATACTGACTCCACATGTTTGATTGCTACAAATGAAGACATATGGTTGTGGCACAAAAGATTGTGTCATGTAAATTTTGACAACATGATAAAGATTAGCAAAAAGATAAATGTTAGAGTGTAATACCCCTCTAACCCTAATACATGTTTTGTGAATGAAGTAAGATCTTAAGATGTTTCCTTATAGCTTAATACTTGTTTTCCTGTAAGTTGTTTATAATGATTTCATCAGCTTGTACCTAATAATTCTAATATCAGACATATTGTCTAAAGGTATCATTTATGTATGTGTTTGTCCCCATGTATGTATAAAGGACCTTCAATACCTTTCTGAACATAGTTAGGATGTTATGTGATATGTGCTTCTATTAAAGTACTTTCAATGAATCTTGTATGTCACTTAATGATTTTAGGACATTTATTATGATTATGATGAGTTATTATTAGTATCGATTATTGACTAACCCAAAGCTCAAGATTCTAACCCTCATGTTACATCCTTTGTGTGTGTGTGTGTGTGTCTATATACATGGTGTGTCTTCATGATTTGGGACAAAGTCATAGTTACTCACATGGATGAGGTCCACACGATATGTCAATCCCGATCATCTGTCTACAATTTCTTCTTTAATATGTATATCAATCCACATGTAGTTCTTCTCAGTGATACAGGCTTGTAGGTACTAGGCATCGACTTCACCTAGCTTCACAGGTCTGAGGGTGCCCCAAAATCCTTGATCATTTTTGTTATTATGGAGACAGTATCTGGTCCCACAAGATTATGCCTATCCCTGATCCTTGTTCATGGGTTGGGTCTTTTGGATTTGTCCTTTGATTGTGGATTGATGTCTGATTATGGTTGCTTGTTATTTAATCATTGTGAATATTTGTTATAGTCCCTAGGACTAGGTGAATATTGTTTTGTGGTTGGATTATCAGTTAATAATAATTTGATGGTATTATGAAATTAAATGCATGGTAATAAGACTTTTCTAGTGTATTCATTAATACATGATTATAATAATAATATTTGAATGGATATATATATACACATAGGCATATGGGTGCACACATATGCATATATCTATATATATGGTTATATAAATATGCTTATATAAATGTTTTAATATATGTGTGTGTTTATGTATTTATTTATTTATGTGCCTTTTTATTTTTAACTATTATGTGAAATTATAACTAGATCTATAATTATTCCTTTAAAGGAGGAAAGTAACTAATCTTTATCTAAGGTGAAAGCAATAATTAAATAAAAGAATTTACTTAAAACATAAAGTAACAAAGGTGGTAATTTAACTAAAGCATTCTCGGGAAACTATCTACATATTAATTTATCTAAAGACTATTAAAATCCAAACTAATAACCAAAAGATGGCTTGTGGATGGTTGCATCGGTTGAAACTTCCTGAGCAACCAATCCTACCACATATTTATATAAGGAGTTTTGGAAGTAAAGAGGGGGAGGATGGAGAAATTATATACTGAGAACTTTATATATATCTGAAAACTATTAGAAAGATTAAGGGAAAAATTTGGAGAATATATGGTTGATGGAAAGGCTAGAGGAGAATAGGCTTGGCTAGAACAGATGTGGATTGCCTCAAAGGTTTCTCCACAGGACTCCAGGTAGGATCTACCTGGAAAGAAGATTCATGTTCATGTGATTACTATGTTTTGATGTGATTGTTTATTGTCTTCTATAGTTGTGTGAACAATGGAATTCTTTTATGACTATTTGGATATTATGTTGTCTGGTATGAATTAAATAATGAAGATATACCTTATGATAAATAATGTTTATGAACTATTACTTATTTGTCCTTCTTTATGGATTTTCACCTTAGAATTTAATTTCTTTTTGATAGAACCTCTTTCTGTTGATGTTATGTGGACTTTCATCTTGGTTAGAATGATGTCTTTTGGTGGTCACCTTTATGCACCTTGCACTTATGGGAAAGAACTAAATAGATTTACTAGGAAGGTAGATGAGTTTGAGGGATGTTTTGGAAGGAGAACTAAGGGATATCAACTAGGTATCTCTCTGATCTTTCCCTCTAGGCCTTCATCTTATCTAGTTTTACCCAGAATGTTGAATTTGGAGGTTGTTGTCCGGGGTGTGCACAAGTCCTCACTACCTGCACAGAACTGGGCACCGTCTGTGCAGGATGCATGACCACCTACACAAAAAGCACCACCTATGTAGGTTGTACCACCCACGTATATTAGGTCACCACCTATGTAGCTTAGGTCACCACCTACGTAGCTTAGGGTTCCACCTGCACAGGACTCTTCCAGTTTGACTTTTAGGATTTTCAGAAGGGCTTAGGGTGTCGTGTTGACCCGGGGTTGACCCTAGGGGGTGTGTAAACTTTTAGTACACCTATTTTTCATATATTTTTATTTTTAGGATCTTTTGGAACCCTCTCAAGAGTTTGGGATAATTTTGGGAACCCTAATTAGGGTTAGGGTGGCCTCAGTCTGATCTCAACCTTAGGGGAGAACATAAAATGTAACATTTAAGTATAAGCTACATACTTTTAATTCCTTATACTTTAAGTTACATTTTATTTAATACCTTCCAGGATGTTTGAGAGTGGTTTCATCCTCCTAGGAGTTCAAATAAAGATTCTATATTTTGAAGGTTTTAGGAAATTTCAGACCTAGCCAATTTCAGGAATCAGCATGTTTTCTGCAATATGATCTTGTTATGATGTTTTTTATTTGAGTTGGTACCAAAAGGAACTGGTTATATGTTTTTTTCATAATAATTGATGATTGGTTCATTTTGATGTCTTATTATGTGTTATCTACCATCTTGAATGTCAGATTAGGGTTTAGGATTGTCTAGTTGATTAGGGTCAATCAGTGATCCCCTAAACCCAATCCTAGGTTACTATGATGTTATAATTGATTTTTTTATGAGTTTCATGATGTTATTATATTTTTGATAATCCCTTGTGATGCATTTGATGCAATGTGGTTATGTTTTAACTATCTGTGTACTCGATTGTAGTTTAGGGTTGTCCAAAGGATTCAGGACAACTAGTGCTTTCCTAAACTAAATTGTTTGATTCTGTGACATTGTTATGTCTTCCTATGGATTGTTATGTGGGTCTATTATGCCCTTTTGATGTTTTCTAAAGGTAGGGAACCTAAGAACACTAGGTGAGTGGCTCACAGTGGGTTGTCAGAGCCCTCAGTGGTGGACCAGGGTAGCCCATAATGGAGTTGTTTAATCTAGTGATAACAATAATAATTTATGGGAAGGGAATTACACATTAACTAAGATAAGCCTCGCCCATGCTGGTAGTTCTAGTAAAGGCTATGGATGGGAGTGGGAGAAGGTGCTATTGTGATAGCACAGTCAGAAAGTCTCATCCCTATGAGAGATGTTCGGTTCCGCATGTGCCTACTTGGGGGCCGAGGCCCAGAGTGGCTGACCAGGGTAACCCAAGTGGTGAGGGATATGTAATGACACTCACTTAGCATGTCTTAGAGTTCCTACCAATGTGATTTATGTCTTTGTGATATTTGTGTGTTTTCTATTGTGTTATGTTTTGGGAAGGGCTACCATCACCTTAGGGGTATCCTAGTTGTTACCTTCTTGTGTGGACCTTGGTCTCTATCTCCTAGCATGGGGGAGTGGACTCTTTTTGGATCCATGTGGTTGGGTTGTTAATCTTTATCGAGGTGATGTTCGTGGTCAGATGAATGTTCTTGGCTCTTGTTCCTTCTAGATTATCAGTTTTGAAGACTTCTTATTGTATATGTCAAGATGTGCTTATGCATGTGCATTCTTGTAAAACAAATCTCTTGTAAATCATGGGATCTGATGATATGATGTATATCAATGTAATTCAAATCAATGTATAAGGGAATGAGTAGACCTAGGAAAAAGGAAAAGGGAAAATATTATATGTTATCAGTATGAAAAGATAATTGTTTAGGGTACTTATTCACGTATCTTTTATCACTTTTTGTGTCCAAGGAATGATCTTAGAATTAGTATGAAATGATGTATTTATGAATGAATGTGCTATCTCTTGATGCATGGTTGTGGAAAACTATTATGAATTAATGAATCTATGAATAAATAGCTATAGAATGTAATATTGGATTATGGTTACTATGTTTCACAAATGTGTATGAAATAATAAAGTATATAGGGCATTGTATATCCATCAAATGTTTACCTTTCACCTGAATGCTTAATAGATGGCATAAATAATGACATAAGTTTAGTAAAGGATAACTCACATGGATGCATGTCAAAATGTTAGGATTGATGGTAAGATTATACATGTAACTTAATGTTAAGAGTAAAGGAATGAATTGCAAACTTATTTAATCAATCAATACCTTAGTGGGTAAATGAATAGATTAGATTATGTTTCTTTAATAGAAGTTTTAAGGAACCTATGAGGACTTAGATTAGTTATAATATTATATATATAAAAATATTCACATCTCTTAGTAGTTAGTTGGCTTGTCCTCTTGGGTTCCCCGGTGGGACGTGACATCTTGGTATCAGAGCCCTAGGTTTCCACACTGGGAACTCTGGGACTCATATCTCACTTATGCATAACATTGAATATTTTATCTCTATCTCCTTTGTTTTCATCTGTATGCCAGCAAAATTTGAATCTGAGGAAATGAAGGCCTTGTTTTTTGTATTTATGATACAATGTCTTATAAAGGTATATCGATTCCTCTATGATTGAGTTATATTATAACTTATGATTTTACATTATGAAATTAGTGATGTGTTAAAAGGATGCTTTCTATAAATAGAATGTTAAAGAATTCTTCAGACTTGTGTGCTTCATCTCCTTGTTGATAAATGACATTGTTATCCTTAGGAAAGCCAAAAGTAAAAAGGATACTCGATGTTTTAATTGTCGTGGTAGATAATATTATCTCCTGACCCTACCTATAATATATTTTATTGGAAATGTTGTGCACTCTATTTTCTTATAAACGCCTAGTTGACAACCTTATAGAAATTAATTGCCTTTGCACCTTTATTGCGAAGAAAGAAATTATTGTGGTAGTACTTGATTTTATTCTTATAGGACTGGAATGGTAGTAATTAAAGTTCATGGCTAATAAATTGTACCTAGACAAGAAGTGATAAGTTTGGTAATGAATTTTCCTCCTATTCTAGACAAAAGATGAAAGAGGATGGTAGAAAAGATAATTATGTGAAAGGATAAACTAGGGAACATGAGTGAATAAGGTTGTTGTTATATAATAACAGTTTGAATGATCTCTCTCTTTCCCCTCTCTTGTGACTTCTTGAAGTAGGAACTTGAAATGTAAGGAATCAATAATTTATTTCCATGTGTATTTCTCTCTGTCTCTCTCTTCCCTCTTAAGAAATAAGTTTTGAAGGAATAACATTGTTTAGACAAGGCAATAATATATTTGGAAAATTTGTAAATGCTTAATTAGGAAACCCTTGGGTGAAGGACTTACGTCCCCAAGATTTAATCATAGGCTATAATTTACATTTGCATCTTGGAAGAAGAATTTTTATCCCTGTTGTAGTAAGAAGCTATATTATTTATGCATGCCATGTTAATTTGCATAGTAAAGGAGTTAAGCTAACAATCAAGAAAGTCTAGGGAAGAGTATGTATGACAATGGGCTATCTATTCTAACAATGAAATTTTTTTTAAATATATGTTTTTCTATATGCCTTGTGAGTGGTTAGGATTCTCGATGAGTTATATGGAAACAAAATTCAAGTTTTATATACATTATGATCAACACCTTAGTAGTAGTTGACAATACTAAGTTATTAATCAACTGTGAAGAGAAGTGGTCACAGTAAATAAAGGCTATAAGAATATGGTATGTATGTTACTTAATTTTTGCTTGGATATGAGGTTATTGTTGGAGATTTGATTCTGAATAGTTGATTGTTTGTATGTTTGTCATTGATGACAACATATAATACACAGCAGTACTTATGTATGTACTTATCCATATGATGATATGAAGACCAGCGTGGATAGATACATTTTTTGAAATGTTTATGATGCTATGTTCATACACACAGACCTAGATATGAATTTTCAGTAAAGATATGTAATTATGTTATTGACGGTTACAGTTCTGGAGGATTAACGGTTTAAGGCCGACGTATGTAACATGTTGATCAAGTTGCACCTATCTTCAAGATATGTGTGTGTATATTCATGATAAGTTATGATTTTTTTATATTAATCTAAATGTGCCAAACATATTTCAAGAATATTGCAAAGTTATGATTAAATTGGTGAAGCTGACTTAGTGAAGCAACGCGTCTATTCAGCATTGACTTGTGCAGTTGTAATTATGCTTGTGTGCTTAGTAGAGCCAACAAGGATGTTATGAAGATTTGTCTAACAGGTCCCATGATCTCATATTTTGTGTATGTATTTATACAAGGTCATTTGTGATAAGAAGAGTTGCGAAAGCCAGAGATTGACAAGCAGAGCAGAGTGTTGATGCAGCAGAACTATATTTATCATATGTTGATAATATAGATGTTTATGTTGAAGCATTTAGAATACACATTAGATTGTTATATTTCTTTACAAGAGGTTAAAGCATCGACACACAAAAGGAACTGATCAGACAGGCAGTGTCAAAGCAATAGTTCATTTCACTGGTACAGTGTGTATCAATTATCCAGAAGGTTGTAGCCTTCACCTCTTGGACAGTGAGTCCTTTGGATAGTGAGTCCTCCACCCCTAACAGGGTTATTGTAAAAGACTCCTAATAGGGTCTGACCCTTAACCAGGTCAACTATACTACTACATTGTATTGTACAACTCCTAATAGGGTTGAAGAATCTTTTACCAGGGATTACTATAAACAATATAGTTCTTTGTGGGTACTAATTCCCACCGGGGTTTTTACCATTTGGTTTCCCTGTAACCAAATTGATGTGTTGTGTAATGTGTTATCTGAATGTGCATTTAAGTTATATCAATCTAGATTAATAAGTAAAAAGATTTAAAGTTACTGATAACTGATTCACCACCCCCCCCCTCTCAGTTATCTCTGAAGTATTCTAATAGTTATCTCAAAAGTGTTAAAGTATATGAGGGTAATATTAAAAAGAGGTAAAGGGTAGAAACTTAAGTTAAGCACATTGGTTAATTTAATTGTTGTGGTTATAAAGATAGTAGTAGGAATCATGTGCTTTTTCCTCTCTTGATGGATCTATAATCATTATGAAATATGGAACTTGAAAGAACTCTTGTACATTATTGTTTGACATTAATTAAATGCTATATGGAAACTACCTAACATGAAAATTTGGGAAATTGATTGGATCTCCTCTAGAGGTGTGAATGCATTTTTGAAATCCAACCCTACAATTATTATGAAAGATGACTCAGAAAATATGTATTGTAAATGTGTATGTGTCCTAAGTGTTGAAAGTATATTTACATCTTGATGAAAAAGAATGTTGTTTGCTTCCTAAAAGAGGTTGTTTTATGTCTTCTAAAAGGTTTCTTATAAAATTATACTTTATCGCAAAATGTAAGTGTATGGATTGTTTTAGTTTCATGATTACAAAGCTAAGTAACAATTGTTTGTTGTATTCCCCTCATGAAAGTAATAAATATAAATGTTATATACATCTCTTTATTGTCATGCATAGTTGGTAAGAAACACAAATTTTAGAATCCTATTCGAAAATAAAGTTCCATATGTTGTATTATGTAGGATTAGATTGTGACTCAAAAATAGAAAAGTTATCAGAAATTCCATCTTTTATATTAGTTACCATAGATAGGAACTTTGAAATTGGGAAAGGAAGTGATAATTTAAATTGGTAAAACATACATTTTTCTAATATATTGATGTTAATGAGTAACCAAGAATACCTTAGAATTTGAAGTTAATGACAATATTGTTGAAGTAATTTTGAAGTAATACTCTGATCTCAGTATCTGTTGAAAAACTTACTGCATAAAGTGAAAGAATCAGATAGGTAATTCTTTTAAAAGTCTCTTACCCTTGGAACCAAGTTAATCTACACTACAATAAGATAGGATTTATCAACACTCCTCATAGGAGAATTATGCCTACAGTCATTAAAGTAGGTACTAGAGTAGTAATATTGCAATTCTATTTTGTAACAGTTTAACACTTATGTGTATAGTTCATTTCATCTCTTCCAACTTCCAGGCGTAAGTCAAATCTAAGGGGGGGGGATGTAATACCCCTCTAACCCTAATACAAGTTTTGTGAATGAAGTAAGATATTTAGAATTTTCCTTATAGCTTAACACTTGTTTTCCTGTAAGTTGTTTATAATGATTTCATCAGCTTGTACCTGAGAATTTTAATATTAGACATATTGTCTAAAGGTATCATTTATGTATGTGTTTGTGCCCATGTATGTATAAACGACCTTCAATACCTTTTTGAACACAGTTAGGATGTTATGTGATATGTGCTTCTATTAAAGTACTTTCAATGAATCTTGTATGTCACTTAATGATTTTAGGACATTTATCATGATTATGATGAGTTATTATTAGTATCGATTATTGACTAACCCAATGCTCAAGATTCTAGCCCTCATGTTACATTCTTTGTGTGTGTGTGTATGTGTCTATATACATAATGTGTCTTCATGATTCAGGACGAAATCATAGTTACTCACATGGATGAGTTCCACACGATATATCGATCCTGATCATCTGTTTGCAATGTCTTCTTTAATATGTATATCAATGCACATGTAGTTCTTCTTGGTGATGCAAGCTTGCAGGTACTGGGCATCGACTTCACCTGGCTTCACAGGTCTAAGTGTGCCCCAAAATCCTTGATCGTTGTTGTTGTTATGGAGATAGTACCTAGTCCCACAAGATTATGCCTATCCTTGATCCTTGTTCATGGGTTGGGTCTTTTGGATTTGTCCTTTGATTGTGGATTGATGTATGATTATGGTTGCTTGGTATTTGATCATTGTGAATATTCGTTATAGTCCCTAGGACTAGGTGAATATTGTTTTGTGGTTGGATTATCAGTTAGTAATAATTTGATGGTATTATGGAATTAAATGCATGGTAATAAGACTTTTCTAGTGTATTCAGTAATACATGATTATAATAATAATATTTGCATGTATATATATATATATATACACACATAGGCATATGGGTGCACACATATGCATATGTCTATATATATGGTTATATAAATATGCTTATATAAATGTTTTAATATATGTGTGTGTGTGTTTATGTATTTATTTATTTATGTGCCTTTTTA
>MU225721.1:1894568-1925561 GCA_018584345.1 Thuja plicata
GATGACATCATATTTGGAGGCAATGATATGCTATGCAAATCATTTGCAAATGAAATGAGCAAAGAGTTTGAGATGTCTATGTTTGGAGAGATCAAGTTCTTTCTTGGTCTGCAGATCATGCAACAAGGAGAAGGTATTTTCATTACACATTCCAAATACATCAAAGAAGTACTGAAAATATTCAAGATGGAAGAATCAAAACCAGTTGGAACACCGATGGCACTGGATGCAAACTGACAAAGGAAGACAAGTCATCAGAGGTAAATTAGACTTTGTATAGATCAATGATTGGAAAAATCATGTATGATTTACATACTAGACTAGATATTGCACATGCAGTAGGAATAGTTGCTAGATTTTCTACTAATCCCATGGAATCACATATGACTTATGTGAAAAGAATCCTAAGATATCTAAAGAATACCAAGGAATATGGCTTATGGTATAGAAGAGAAGGAAAATTTGAACTTCAAGTCTAACCAACGTTGATTGGGCTGGAAATATTGATGGCCGGAAGAGCACAACTAGAGGAGGATTCTCCATGGGTGATAGAGTTGTCACATGGATCAACAAGAAACAAGGATGCATTTCACAATCTACTACAGAGGCAGAATATGTTGTTGTTGCTGCAAACTGCTCAAACATTGCATCAATCAAATAGTTACTGGAAGGTATGCATATGCAAATTCTAGAACTAGTAATTATCTACTATGATAATACAAGTGAAATAAACATTTCCAAAAATCCATTCATGCATGCTAAAACAAAGCATATTGCCATCAATTATCATTATTTAAGATAACAAGTTCAGGCAAAGGAGGTGATACTTGAGTATGTACAATCAAAGGAACAACTGGCTGATATCTTCACCAAACCACTGCCCAAGGATGCATTTGAGTACTTGAGAAAGAGACTAGCGGTTAAACCCTTGTCTATTGGTCAGTGAGCTGACTAGAAGGCTCCATCAGCCTACATATTATCATAATATCATTCATGTTGATGCAAGCAAAGAGATGAACTTCAAAGCTAAATCTATATATAGACATGTATATATCATCAACAAGCACCAGAGCATATTGTTGTATTGCTAATGGATAAGGAAAATTTAAGGAATATATTATGGATGGAGAGAAAAAATTGCTTGACATTAATGACAGATATTTGTGAGATATTTGTTTGGCATTGTTTTCAAAGGGAGAGAGATTATCCATATTATCACATCCTTCTGGAGAGAGAGAGAGAGAGAGAGAGAGAGAGAGAGAGAGAGAGAGAGAGAGAGATTATCCATTATCACATTACTCCAATGGGGAGAAATTATATCCTTAGGGAGAGAGATTGTATGGAAATATTATACAAAGAGAGAGTTGCTAATACAAAGGGAGAGTTGTTGACAAGAGAAATAGAAAACATTAAAAGAAAGGAGAATAGTCAAAGGGAGAGAGTTTGACACAGAAGGAGAACACATCAAATCAAAGAAAGAAAGATTCTACATACATCTAGTGAAGGGGTTGAAGACAGATAGAAATCCTACAAAAATCAAATCAAAGCTACTTGAGCTTACTGAAAACCAGACATTTGTAATAGTTACATTAGGAAAGCTTGATGAAACTATATATTTCATATTCTATTAGCAATAGTATAGTATGATAATGTAGTATGTTTCCATCAATGCCAAAAGGAGAGATTGGTGACATGTAACTGATTAAATGTTTGAAGATGTTAAGTTGATGATCATGCAAGGCATTAAATAAGTTAATGTATTGTATTGCCATTGATGTCAACTTGATATAATCTATATGGTCATGGAGATACTACCAATGACTTCAAAGAACTCATGAATCAGGGCTATGCTAATCAGTAATGCATACAAGTCAAGTATTCACTAAGTGACTGCATACACCAACAGAGTGCACCCGATGGTCAGAGTAAAAAGAACAAAGTCACAGTGTTGCTTGACAAAGAAATACATAGAATTACTGACAAGCAGAGTTACAGTGTTGCCCAATGAGCAAAACACAGAGTAACCCGATAGACAGAATTTCAGTGTTGCCTAATGGAAAAGACAAGGATAGAGATCTCGATGACAACTAAAGTCACACCAATGGAATAGTTATTTATCACTGATGACTAACTAAAGTATTGACCAACATAATAGAGAATTTAGAAAATGATAAAATGCTTAGCTAGCAAGAAGCTAAAGATAGAGTTAACAGATACTTATCATTGTTTTAATCATCCAGATAAAGTCGGAGATAAGTAATTGATTTAAAGATGATTTGTACAGTTGGAAAGAAGATATATGCGAGACAAATCAGGATTTATTCTTTAAATCAAATTGGCTGGATTGTTTATCACGCCAAGAATCAAGAACCAAGAAACAATGAATATTGTGTCTATATAAGAGATGAGCTTAATTCATTTTGAAAAAATGGGATTAAGAGGAGTGAACACAAAGAGGATGCTAAAGAGAAACTGATGAAGAACAACTTCATGCAGTCCTAATCAATCAAGGTGAAGGGAGAGCTAAGGAATTCTGCAAACACTGATAAATAGTGAGCATAGCATCATAGAGCAGAAAGTGTGGAGCACAAGGATTGAATTGATACATTGGTCAGAGAGGTAATGTACTTAAATAGATATGAAAATCTACAATTTAAGTTGCAATATGAATAGGTCATAGTGTTTCATTTTAACCATTGAAGCATCAAGTCTCTTTACCAAGTAGGACTTAATGGTCTTCTATATATTGAGGTACATCTTAAGGAGTGCCAAAAAGGTTGATTCATGAAAGTAGCATTCGATATGCCCGATGCCTATTGATGGTCTAAGAAAGAGGATGATTCAAGGATGGCAGCATTAGATGCCCAATACTAAGTGACAACCTCTATGTATAAAATCCTCTAACAAGGTCACACCTAATAGTGTGTTTGTAACCTTTAACAGGGTTAGCTCCTAACAGGGCTCACTTCAAAAGAGTGAAAATTTGGGGTACCAGTCCCAGTGGTTTTTTCCCTTAATGGGGTTTCCACATTAAAATCCATGTGTTATGTGTGTATGATTCATTTCTTTACTATTTTTGTATCTTACATAGTTCATTCTAGATTTATCGGTATACTCTACATATTTACTATATTTCAGTAAATAGATGACTGCTTATCGGTGAACATATAGAACAAGGTTTAACAAAGCAATCTGACAAGTAGTAAATTGATATAAGTTATTCAAGGCATTCATCTTGTAGGATAGAATATAACTTGAGATATAATTTGTGGTTATAAGTTTAAAGGGTTGATTTAAGGATTAAATTTGAGGCCACTAATTCCCCCCCCCCTCTTAGTTATTACTAACATAGTGGAGATCTTAACCTGTTCCAATACTGAAATAACACTAAACTAGTTACAAAATTTTGTGTGCCGCACAATAATGAGGCTTCCACATCTACTTCAACCATAGCACAAGATAAGGATGAAAATCCTCGAATAAGGTCATCATCCCAAGAGAAGAAAAAAATAAAAAGAAGAAGATGAGTTTACTAGTTCAAAAAGTGAGAGTGATAATGCATCCATATCAAATAAGGGTAAAGAAGGGGTTGTTCTCTTACATTCCATAAATGAAGATCCTAAATCCTCCAATTCTAATATACTTAGACAAGAAGAGAAAGATTCAAAAATTACTAGGTTGGAGAAGAGGAAAGCCAAAGAAACCCATTACCAGAAAATGGATACTCTAATGAACATTTTTTAGAAGAGATTAAAAAACCTTCATAAAGGGGTGAGATCATATTCTTTATCAATGAATGACCTACCAATTTCTCCAAAATCTCATGGAAAACCTATGTTTGTACCAACTTAGAAACTTCCTCACAAATATAATGACAATTTTGTCAGGGCTACCACATCAGCTGAGATAGAAAGAGATAATAATATCCTAAATTGGCTATATAAGGATGAGGAAGATACGAAAGAAAGGGTGCAATAAATTAGTATTCCCACACACCAATATGGTAAAGGAATTGAAATCATGTAGAAAATGGGTTTACCGAGGAAAGGGACCTCTAGGAAAAATAAATAAAGGGTTATTGGAACCTATACAACCCTTATGGAGGTCTAGCAAAGAAAAATCAGGAATAGGGTATCTTGAACAAGGTCATAATCAAGAGATTTATTCTCATTCTTATGAAGAAATCAATAAGTTAGATTCAGAAAGTGATGATAACTCAAATCAATATGAATGGGATTCATTATCTAAGGAATCTTTTCATGACAAATAAATTGATGGTATCCATTCTTATACATCCACATCAAAGGAAATACCAAGTACAAGTCAAGAATGGGTAGTAAAACCTTATGTACCATCATTCTTAGAGGGATCTAGCTCTAGGTTTAACTTAGAATAGTTTTTTCCCACAAGAAACTCAAGAGGACTCTAGTGAGTAATCTTTTGATCCTATCTCTCTGGACCATCTAGAAGAAAAACATGTCATAGATCTAAGTGATAAAATGTATGAACATACAAATGAAATCCTGACCCTAACTCCAATTGACCCAAGCTTTGCAAATGGTCCTTTGCCCCTTGTTCATCCTAAGTTAATTGATTGGGAACAACTTGAGACAAATGATATACCTACATTCTAAGATGATCATTCCTTATCCATATACATAAATGTGGTTGAGCGTTATTCCACCAATGAATCATATCAAGAGGTAGAAATGGAGAAAGTGTCAATTTTCTTAGTTAGAAAAATAAAAGAAAATATAAAATATCTAGTGGTGAAACTCACCATGTGTCCATACTAGATTAGAAAATAGTAAAATTAAATGACATATCTGAAGGTGAAAACCCAATTGCAAAACCTAAGGATGAGAAGCTTGACACTTTACCTGACCATTATGAAGAAAGATTAGTTATATTGATAGAGCCAACAGAGAAGATAAACATTGGAATAGAGGAAGAATCTAAGATCATCAATCTAGCCACATCTTTGTCCATAGATGAAATGGAGAAATTTATTGACTTTTTCATAGAAAGACAAGTGAATTTCACATGGTCATATGCTAACATACTAGGATTAGATCCAAATCTAATAATGCATCATCTTAATATAGCTCTTGGAGTCAAATGAGTAAATAAGAAGTTGAGAAAGATGAACCCACATGTATCCTTATTGTTTAAAGAAGAGTTGAAAAAGCTCTTGGATACAGGGTTTATTAGGCCTATAAAATATTCAAAATGGATCTCAAATATAGCACATTTTTCCAAAGAAGATAAAGGCATAAGGATTTGTACAAATTTCTAGGATTTAAACAAAGCATTTCCCAAGGATTATTTCCCTCTTCCTAACATTGATACTATAGTAGACCCCACAGTAGGGCATTCTATGTTTTCCTTAATGGATGGATTTTGGGGATAAAATCAAATAAAGATAGCACTTGACGATCAAGATAAAACTTATTTTACATGCACATGGGGTACTTTGTATTGGAATGTCATGTCATTTGGTCTCAAAAATGTTGGGGCTACATATCAAAGAGAAATGACAACTATTTTCCATGACATGATGCACACACTCATGAAATACTATGTGGATGATATTCTAGAAAAATCTTATACTGGAAAGGAACATCTACTAATACTTGACAAAATTTTCACAAGATTGGAAGAATTCAAAGTGAGACTAAATCCCAAAAAGTGTTCTTTTTGAGTCCAATCAAGAAAATCCCTTGGTTACATTGTGTTAGCAAAAGGAATAGAGGTGGATCCCACTAATTTTAAAGCCATTATGGAAATTGGGGCACCTAGAAACATTATCCAATTGAGCTCTTTGCAAGGAAGGCTATAATATATCTGAAGGTTCATATCATAATTGGTGGAAAAATGTCATTCTTTTACCCATTTTTTACATAAGGACATCCTATTTAAATTGGATAGCAAATGTGAAGAGGCTTTTCTCTTTTGAATAAATATTTGGAAAATCCTCCACTCCTAATAGCTCCAATACCAGGAAGACCTTTGATACTATACATATCTACAATAGAAAATTCATGAGGGACCTTATTAGCACAAGAAGATGAAAAAGAAAAAGAAAAATAAATCTACTATATTAGTAGAATTTTGGTCAAATATGAGCTCAATTATACCTCTATAGAAAGAGTGTGATTAGCAGTAATCTTTTTTTCTCAAATAATATGGCATTATATGCTAGCGCATAAAATCAGGCTCATTGTTAAAATAGATCCACTAAAATGCCTTCTTAGAAAACCAGCTCTCACTGGAAGGCTATAAAAATGGGTCATGGTATTAGGTGAATTCAACATTGATTATGTGGACCATAGAGATATCAAGGGACAAGTCATAGAAGATCAGTTAATAGAACTACCAATTTCAAGTGAAGAACTTATCTAGGTGTAATTTCCAGATGCAAGCATTCTCAGCACTGAACCAAAAACATGGAAATTATACATTGATGGATAATTTACTCAACATGGCTCGAGGGAAGGAGTGATTCTTACTACACCACAAGATTGAACAATCACAAAATCATTTAAACTATTATTTTCATGCACCAATAATATAGCAGAGTATGAAGCACTAGTGATTGGACTCAAAATGGCTTTGGGATGGAGAATTATAGAAATACAAATCTATGGAGACTCTCAATTGGTCATTAATTAAATTAATGATGAATTCCAAAACAAGGATGAAAATCGCATTCCTTATAAAAGGATGATTGATGAATTTAAAAAGTATTTTGTCTTGATTACATTTGAGAAAATACCCAGAGTTGAGAATAAAGAATCTAATACCATGAAAACACTAGTCTCACTTTTGCAAATGCCTAATCAAAATGATAGATATGAGTTCTTGGTAATATCTTATATATCTCTATATCTCTTTAATTGGGATTCCTATCTGCACATCATGTCCTGGATCCTATACCATACCTAACCTAGCTCTAGGAGCTACTCATCCCTGACCTGGAAATACCAATCTCCTCCTCTCAACAGAAACTCCTCAGCCATAACCTCCTTTGTACCCACCATTATCTCCCCTATGATCACTATCATCTCCTCCATGATCACTTTCATCTCCTCCAAGACCACTATCTTCTCCTCCATGATCACTTTCATCTCCTCCAAGACCACTATCTTCTCCTTCATGGCCATCATCACCACCTCTACTAGAATCTCACCCAATGGGTCTACCATTGCTCCCCCTTATTGGTCTAACTGAGAATCCTCAAGTCCTACATCCCCCTCATCTCTGGGATCTCTTCGTCACCCTCCATATCTCATTCCTCGTTGAGGTTGGTCATCATCATCATCACTCTATGAGGGAGGACTAGGTCATCTAGTGAAGTTAATCATGGGAATGGATGTGTTGGAACCCCTATGTATACTCATCAATCACGCATGCATCCATGACATCCTCCTGATAATATCAAGGAACTAGTGCTAGTGTATGAAACTTGTCTCTAGCCAACTCAAATGATGCACATGGTCCCCAGACAGGTTTCTCCTCCCAGGTACGTGCATACATAGATAATCCCTATGGTATATCCTAAGTCCATCCAAATTGTCACCATACTCTGGTAATGATTAATTTTTGAGAATGTAAGGGGTATGACCAATCAACCATCTAGAGGTGAACATATATAATACTTCTTGGCAATCCTTACACCACTCCTCACATCCTAAATAATGTCTCTAGTAGAAAGTATCTAAATCATCAATATGACACCTCCAATACTCCATCTTTTCGAGCTTCAAATAGACAAGTAAACCACTATATCCATACATGAAGGGTTGATCCTACTCTTGTACTTTATCTACATCTGGTTGTATTAGTAGGAGATGCTCCTAAATCCAAATCTGCAAGATTATAGAACCAGTTGCTAAAGTTGTTGCATGATCATATACAACCTTGTGTATCTCATGATATAGATGTGCCAAAATTCATGTACCCCAAGAAAAATATCATGGCCTCATGATCATATCCTCTAGTAATCGGCACCAACCAACATGGAATCTATGATCCCTCTTGTATAGTATCATAAATACACCAATCAAAGATGCTAAAACTAATGGGAGTGGGGCATAATGTCTCTCCATCATCATATCCCATGTCATAGTGTATCCTCTAATCCACTCATGCTCAAAGACTCTTCATTTTTTTGATCCATCATCTATGGTATTAAAGTACACTAAATCTCCCATCATTGGAATCTGCAATATCCAATACACATCCTCGAGAGTAATAGTCATCTCTCCCATAGGTAAATGAAATTTTGTATGGTCATTGTGCCACTGCTCTACTACAACCATCAATAACCCCTATTCAACTGAATCTAGGGCATACTCAGAAGGTATCCAAACCCACATTGTCTAATCATGTGTCACTCCTCCTAAGATAAATACACAATCATATCAAAAGTCTTAGGGTGGTGCACCCTCATATTTATCTTATCCATATGAACCTGTTATAGTCATATATCAAATATCAATATCTGATCAATCATCAAATGTCAATCAAAACATCCTATTATATACTTGCTCATATGAGATTTATAGGATCTCGACAAGCACATCAACTTTTTTGAACCTCTATATCGTGAGGGAAAAAATCAACATCTATTCTATCCTATTGGTTTTACATTAATAAAACATTGATCTAATATTGATTATCCTATACTTACTGACATAATCAGTCATCATCATATTTGGACCCTAAATCTATTCATGCAACTTTTGACAACAATCAACATCTTTTAGCAACACAACATCACACCTATCAGGATATGACACCCTCATCACACAAATCAAGATGACATCAAGTGTCTATATATATCATGTTATGATGGTTTCAAATCATCAATGTATCCCAATCAGGTACACGTCAATCACCAGACATAAATACACATCCCTATGATGACCTCCAAACACACATTTAACTGCAACTAATGGACTCAAAAACACATCCCTATCAACCAATCATATATCAAAAAGAATCAAAAAAATTTCCAAGAATAAAAAATACAAAAATTTCATCATAATCATCATCATCAAAAATCACACAAATTTCATCATAAAAATCAAAACTCATCAAAAATTTGAAAAACATAAAAAAAATCCAAAAAAAAATTATTAATCATATACCCTCACACCCCAAGTGTCAGAACTCCCACTCAGAGTACAATAGCTTGCACCCTGAGTGTGAGAGCTTGCACTTGGCGTGTGAGCACTCACACCATGAGTGTGAGCTGCATGCACTTGGGTATGAGAATCTTGCACCCAAAGTGTGAAATATCACACTTGGGTGCGAGAATAGCCCACGGGGCATTAAAAAAATGACCCCCCCCCCTGCATTTTCAAAAATGACTAATAACAAACCAAATGCAACTTACAACATTGCAAAAATGAATTTCTACAATTTTTTAATGCAAATCATGGAGAAATAAAAAATATTTTCCATACCCACATCAAATTTTTCCAATCAAACCCTAGCTAATTTTATCAAGAAAAATTATGCAATGAAAGAGGGTTTTTCCAACACATACCGGGGGCCATACTCTTTGGGTCTCTGGTACCGGTGCACCCTCTCAAATTGGTGATATGTCACTAGAACCACCATTGTCCTCAGATATTCTCGTCTTCACCACAGAAATCAACCAACTTCCACTATTGCCATACTTACCTCTTAAAAGGTAACTTTTTCAAAAAGTGGGTATTTTGGTGGGATTCTTTTTCCAACTAGGGAACTTTTTAATTCAAGATTCTCTCGGGCATTTTCATCATGGTGGAAGTTCATCATTTATCAGGATTTAAATTGAAAAGGATGACATTGATCAAATTCTTGCAATCAATCAAACCATTTTCATCTGCTAAAATACTTGCAAAATCAATTCAATTTTAATCCTATGGGGGCATACTGGCACCAGAGTGCATAGTTTTTTGAATCAGGGCACTTTTTAAAATCTGGGACATCAAACATTGAAAGTATGTTTTAAAAAAATTGGGATATCAAAATGGATCAATTTTCACAACAAAGATATCACATTATCAGGGAAATGACATCAGCATCATATCATCATTATATTAGCATCACATCAACATCACATCATCATCATATCAGCATCATATCAACATTGTATCAACATCATATCAACATCATATCATCATCATATCAAGGATTCATATCAAAACATCATCATCATCAATTTCACATCAAATCAGATATCACACAATGGACATCAGGTATTCTTTGAACCAATGCATTTCTCACATTGATTAAAAGAGCGGAATTTGTATACACCTAATAGTGATCAGCACAAGTCAAAGAAAAAATCAATCAAATGCAAGCTATTTTGAATTATTTGAAATAAATAAATCTAATCATTAGGCAATTGAACAAATCATTTAATTGTTTAGATCATTAATTGATTAAATTTAATTCATTAAAATAAACATGGCTAAAGTAATTAATTATTTTGAATTAATTAAATCCTAATTTCTCTCACCCACCACTACATGATGAAAAATCACTCAACCAATGGGAAATGAGAAAATAGAGCACATGAATCAAAAAAAGGCTTTCCTACCTTGACCACTCAATCCTATAAATCAATCCTGTCTACTCAAAGGGGACACATCACTCAACCTTAACTTAAACCATACTTTGACCATGGTTAAACAAACTCACCCCCCTACACTTAGGAATTCCTATAAATAGAAGATATTTCTTAGTGTAAATCACCACTTTACATCATATCAGTTATATTTTGTTGAATTCTGTATCCATTAGCATTTAGCATTTTGATATGTTGAGCATTGTTAAGTAGTGTTATAATGGAAATTTGCATTTAGCTTAGTTTATCATGAATATCTTGCATCCTAGATCAAATTGTGCATTACTTATCTTTACATCATTCATCATAGATCATTCTCATTTTCTAAAGTTGTCACTAGGATATCTCATACAACTAAGAGAAATAGTCCTTTGAAATAAAGAGTAATGAGATTCTCAATAGGTTGTCATTTTAATTTGTCTAATCATATTTTATCTTCAATTTTGATTTGACTAACTTGCTACATATATTTCATTGAGTTTGTGTGCGGATCAAACATACAAACTACATAGGCATTTAGAGGAATCCCTACGTTGAAGATTGTAAAGAATAACACCACACATGTTGCTAATCGAGCATTATCTTACAAATGAGGTATGAAAATCAATGATATAATTCAGGATGATGTTAATTTTGCATATATGGTTATTGAATACAAGGTTTACCATTCTAGTAGAGACAACTCAATGTCTGAAATAACAATATATACTACATATCAAATGCTCAAACAAAACAAGGAGTATGACCTATGTGAGGTGATGAGAGGACAGCTAATTAAGAACCTCACAAAGATTAAGAAAGATAAGAAGAACTCATTTAAGTTTGGAACTCTAATTTTTTTCATATATCTATACTTTATGAATGATTTTCCTAGAGTTGGTCCCCTAAATTGGTCTGGTGATAGATCTATAATAGTCAAATCAGGGAGTTGATGTATGGGATGAAAAGTGAAATGAGAATGTCAGGCATATGGGGATATTTAAAATGTTTTTAGAAGAAGATGCATGTGAGGTGGAGAATCCCTAAGTCCATAGTAGAGATAAATGAGAGAACCATCTACTTTATGGTAGATATAGATACATGCATGATGGAAGTAGTTGAACCTAGAACTTCATAGGTAATGCCTATGGGTTATAAAATGGATGAGCATATATTATATCTATATGTCATGGATCTGGTGAGCAAGTCAATTGATCCAAGTGAAGAAATATTTGAAACATACAATGAGAAAGGTCTCAAGGTACGTAAAGAGTTGAAGGCACCTAAAATTGATAGGAATGTGAGAAGGAAGGTAGAAAATGTCAAGGAGTTTATAGAGTATCGCATTAAAATAACTTTGCAAGGCACTACAAATGAGGAGCCTATAGAGGTTGGAAAATATATCTTTGTACCTACACCTATTCTAGTTAGGCAGACAAGGACTGTAACATTGAAGAAACCACAAGTACCCCAACCTACAAAAGAGACAAAGAGAAAGAAGTCAAAAGAAGTAAAGAAGATATAAGAAAAGAAGAAAATAAAAGCAAAGAAGAATATTGAAGAGAAGAAGAAGAAAAATAATTCATCATTGAGGATGATGAATCCATTGAAGCAGATGATGAAGTAAAAAGATTAAATAAACAAAAGAAGACTCATGCTCCTTAAGCCCCCAAGCTTAAATGATCTAGTGAAGGAGAAAAAGAACAAGTAAGTAAATCCACAAAACTTGAATCTAATAAAATCAAAATATTTGTGAGTTATGTTGAGAAGAGTGTCCTAGTATATGGAGAGTTAAGGCTCTTATTTAGATTCTATCATAATTTTGATGAAGTTGGACAAAGAGTGATTGAAGAAGCGGTAGTGAAATACTTGTATAAATACAAGAAAGCACTTATTAAAGTTGAATCAAAGATACCAAAGACTTTGTACAACATTATAGATGAAAGAAAAGCATATGCATTAGCTGAGGACAAGAGGCTAAGAGAAAAGGTGATAATTGATATTTGTCCAATCATAGAAAATAAAATAAAAATAAAAAAGATCCTTAAGGGAACATAGAAATAATTCAAGAGAAAATGAAGGATGAATAAGTTCGTGATGGGAAAAACAAAGGATGTTGCGGAAGAAACTAAGAAAATGATGAGAGATTACATGGAGAAGCATGTATATATGAAGTTATACTATTAGTTAAGGTAAAATCACCTTAGCACCCATACGTGGTCTTCCCCCTACTATTACTCCTATCATTGTTGAATTTAATCTTCCTCCAGTTAATGTTTCTAGTATTCCAAAAGAGGAACAACTAGTTGATGAAAGGAAATACAAGAGAAAGACATAAAAAGTAAATCCAAGAAAGTTTATTGATTGAAGTAATGTTACCATGTAAAAATGAATAACTTGTGAGAAATCACCCAAAGATTGAAGAGGAGACAAAAAATCTTTTGAAAGGGGAAAAGAAAAGAAAACCCCCTTGTATATTATGAATGAAGGCAAAGCCAGAGAGAGAGAGAGAGAGAGAGAGAGAGAGAGAGAGAGAGAGAGAGAGAGAGACTCATTAAGAGAGAGAGAGAGAGAGACTCATTACAATAACATTATTTAGTAGAAAATGAGAGGAGAAGAATCTCTTAAATAGAGATGAGGGGAGGAGTTACAAAGAAACTCACAAATCTATAAATTCCACCATTCATAATGTGTGTGCAAAGTTTCATTATCCTCTTAAGGAGGATTATCTAAAATTCCTTAATAAAGGAATAAAAATAAATTACATGTCCTCACACATGTACAACATGACAAATTACATGTAGGGATTTTAAAGGAATATCCTAAATTAAATACAACCAAAGAAAGATTATTATTGTAACACCCCCCCCCCCCTTAATCTTTATTTAGGGAGTTTACATCAAACCCTTTGATGGATTGCAAGCCAAGGTTTTTACAATATCTGCAANCCCCCCCCCCCCCCTTAATCTTTATTTAGGGAGTTTACATCAAACCCTTTGATGGATTGCAAGCCAAGGTTTTTACAATATCTGCAACTTGATCTTCATATTTACAATATGAAAGAGAAATTTTATTGTCTTCAATTTGAGATAAATCTAAATCTTCAAGTAGTCTTATTAACCATAGGGCCTCTTTGGATGCAATGGTACAACCTTTATATTCAACTTTAATAGAGCCAAGAGAAGTGGATTGTTTCTTTTGAATGTTCCATGAGCTTTCACCTGATCCAACAAACAAAAAATATCCACAAGTAGATTTCCCATTATTGGGATCTCTCCTAGAAATGAATCAGTGTATCCTTTGAAAATAAACTCAAAAATACATCATAAAAATAAATAATCAATAAGATAATGCATAACATATTTTAAAATTCTTTTTGAAACTTTAAAATAAGCTTTATGAGGTTTAGACATGAATCCAAAAACTAAACCAACATTAAGAGAAACTTTAACAATAGATATATGCTTCATTTCCATTCCACTATTTTGTTAACGTGTATAGGGAATGGATAGCTAATTCTTAATACCAAATGATTTTAATCAACCTTTGTAAATATTATTGACATATGCTATATCATAATCAATTCTAATAATTATGAGTGTTAAAATCAAATTGCCTTCCAAAGATATAAGAAATCCAACAAATTTCAAGAACATCATCCTTACTATGAGAAAAAATGGAACAAGTTGATAAACATCAATTAAAGTAAGTGCATCAAAAAATAATTGGATGGAGGGATTCTCCATGGGTCCCAAAAGGCTACTATAAATGAGGTGCAACTGAAGTTCCCTCCATAATTAACCTTGTAAACAAGTCTCCCTACACAACTTACCAAAAAAAATGCAACTATGTGCATACAAATAGATGCTATAAAACCATACTAAAAAATGCAATTATGTGCATACAAATAGATGATATATAAGCAAACTAAAATTGATAAAAAAAGTTGACCTGTTAATGGGACTAGAAGGGTTCAACCTTTGACGGGTGCGCAGAGGGACAAACCGAGCGTTTGGCAACCCCCATCTCCCGGATGGGTCAAAATAAATTTTGATGGTGCCTCCAGGGGCAATCCAGGTGTATCAGGAATTGGGGTCATTGCTCGAGACAAGAGAGGTGACATTTTGGCACTTGGGGCCAAATGACTGAAAGATGGGACCAACAATGAGGCTGAATGCTCTACAGCTATAGAGGTCACTCTAATGGCAAGAAAACTAGAACTAAGATGAGTCCATCTTGAGGGGGATTTGCTTCTAGTTGTGAATGAGATTACAAAGGGATAGATGGATACATGGTACCTGAAAAAACACATAAAGAGGATTCGGGCTTTGATGGTCGTGTTTGAAGATTTAAAAATTACACATGTGGAGAGAGCTGCAAATGACTTGGCAGATAAATTATCCAATGTGGGTGTCGACGGGTCCCTAGAAGACAAATTTGAAGTGTTTGAAGATTTGAGAACCAACCCCTAGATAAGTATTTTTAATGTGTTTCAAAGACCTTAAACTATACACTAGATTCGAAATTCACACTTCACTAAAAAAGGACTCAATTTCAGCTAGCATGCGATGATTTGGCCTTGCTGATGGCGGGCGATGTGAGGTGGAGCCTTTTGTTTCATGAGCCGTGAGGTGATGATGCAACCTCAAAATCAGGAGATTGTGCGACATGTGAGGGATGTGGAAGTACAAGACACAGTAATGTACTACTAGAGGGAGTTAATTTGGTATGATGGCATTTGAATGTTGTATTTTGAGAGGCTTTGACACCCTTTTTATGTCAAAGCCAAGGCAAAATGAAACACAAAGCATTGATAGTAAGCCTGCAGATTTTAGTGAGATGGAGGTGAATTTCTCTCTATGGACGGATGGACAAATTCCTGCCTTCATGGGACCGATTACGGTGAAAAGGCTTGGAAACATTTTCACTGAGGACAGGGACGATTTCTAGTCTGCACTTGGTGAAATTTTTGGGGAGCATTACCTTCAAACTTGGTGGAAACCCCGCACCAATCTTGATATTTCCTCTCTGTTCGTGGCTTTGGTCCTAATGGTGGCTGAGTCCAAAGATGAAGTGTGGTCTATGGTTAAACAATGTATGGTCATCAAATGGATTGATGGCATTGAAGAGGTGTTACAAAAGACCGAGGTGGGTCTCAGCCTACACAAAGGAAATGAATCCATCTGAATGATAGGGCATGAGCGGCATGAGTTGCAGCCACTTGTTGTCTGGTCTTCAACCAACCCCGAGGATGTCCACCTCGCATGCGCACACACTGGCTAGAAGGATCTATTGGAGTTGCAAAGGGGAAATGAGAGGTTCTTGAAGGTGACAGGCTTGGGAGAAGGGTACACTAGAGCACCCCGATTAAGTCCACCGCAGTGGTGGGAAATGATGGAAGACCCCAAGTGCGGAGACAAATCACACCAAAACTGGGGAGGAAGGAGCCCAAAGAGAAAAATAGAGCTTGGGGTATGAAGGATGATGCTGGTGAAGGTGGCACAAGCAATGAGTAGAATACAGACTTGGTGGATGGAGGTAGAGGTTTTCAAAACTATTCCAAGGAGGAGGTCGTGGCCTGGTTCGGTTAAGTGTTTGTGTGGGGCTTTTTGAGCTGTTGTTTTGTATAGTTGTTACTGTTTATGGTTCCCAATAGTATCTAGGGGAATTTTGAAGTGTATACAGCAAATTTTGGGTTGGTATTTTGAAATGTTTTCATCTTGTAGCCATGCTTGGCATCGATGTAACCTCTGCTTTTAAAAATCAATAAAATTATAATTATCGATCAAAAAAAAAATTTGATTAAAATTCATCCTAATCAATGAAATCAATAATGATACTCATGAAGAAAATTATAGAAAGATATCTCATAATACTTGAACAAATTACAACTTAGCATTAGCAATAACTTAAGGTGCAATGGATCATTCATATGGAACATATCTTTTTGCTCCTTAAAACAAGAGTTAGATCAATTACCATATTTCATGACGAAAGGTTGACATAATTGCAAGAAAATACCCCCTCACTCAATTGAAATTAATTACCCCCTTGTGTAAAAGAGTTTCAAAATTATTTTTCCTATGAAGAAAAATGAAATAATCTCTCCTTTTAAAATAAAATTGACATAATTTCAAAAGGTTGAACGTTTTGTTAGCTAAAATAAAATTACCCCCTTCACTTGAATAAAAATTCTAATTTTTGAAGAAAAGTGAAATGATATTTATATAGCTAAGAAAAGACATTTTATGTTAAAAAACTTTTTTTTTATTTAAAAAAATTTTAATAGTTAAAAAACAATTGCTTTAATAAAAAAAATTATCTAAAAAAACTTATTTTCTTAATACAAACTATTTTTCTAAAATTTGAAGTTGAAATGTGAAGAAAAAAACTATGACCAGCCATCTCTCCACCTCACCCCTCCCCCTCACTGTCATATATTTACCACTTCTAGCATCTACGAGGCTGTCAAATCCATGAGATGTAGTAGGGCGGCCGATGAGGACGGTTTTTAGGCTAAGCTCTTCAAGCTCGATATCTCTGTGTTGAGATCCTATCTTCTGACAATCTTTAATAGGGTGGTTTGCACCGGCTTCCCCGAGTCCTGGTTGAGACACTTAATCTATCTAATTCACAAGGTTGGGTCAGTTTCTGACCCTAGCAATTATAGGACCATCATGATTGGGCACACCTTTGCCAAACTCTAGGCAACAGAACTGAATACTATTCTTAATAGGGAGTTGGATAGGAGAGATTGTAGGGCTAGAGGTCAAGCCGGCTTCTAGACAAATTACCAGACCATGGACCACATCCTGACTTTGTGGGTGATTATTGAGGAGGCTCACCATCTTTCTGCGAAAGTCTATTGCTGCTTCATTGACTTTCGTAAGGCATTCGATATTGTCCCTTGGGTGGCTCTCTTCTAGAGACTTAGAGATATTGGGATTTTTGAGACTCTTTTGACAGCTATTATGAGAATTTATGAGCATGTTAAGGGTAGGTTTAGGACTCCTGAGGGTTTCTCTGACCCTATCTAGAGCACTATTGGAGTGAAATAGGGGTGCCCCCTTTCCCCCACCTTGTTCGGCATCTACATTGACGAGCTTGAGGATTTTCTTAGAGATTCCTCACTTCCAAGTGATGGTTGCTACCTGCACCAGGTTCTTATCTCCATTCTCCTCTTTTTTGACGATGTGATTCTCCTTGCCTCCTCACCGAAAAGTCTCCAGAGACTTCTTGATATCTTGGCCTCTTTTTGTGATTCGAGACAGCTGGTGGTGAATCTCGGTAAGACATGGGTGATAATCTTCAACTGCCTGAAGACCTCACATCTTCATTTCTACTATCAAGGACTGGAGATTGAGATTACTTCTTCATACACATACTTTGGGGTCAAGTTCTCCGGCCCTTGCTTCAGCCTGAGACCCGCCATTCTTCCTAGGATCAGTAAAGAGATGGGTTCCCTTTCCATGTTGGAGAGACAATGTTTTAGACATCATTTTCAGGACACCGCGTCCAAGTTGTCCCTCTTGGATTCCTTGGTGAGACCTACGGTACTTTATGGCTCTATTGTTTGGGGGCCGTCCCTTCTAGATTCTGATTGGGCCTCTATTGAGCGTGTTCAGACTATCTTCCTCTGGCATATCATCAGATGTCATCGGTCCACCTCTCATAGCATCATTTTGGCTGAGTTTGGGGCTCATCCCTTTAGATTGGGGGTCATCTTTGATCTGGTTTGGTTTATTCACCGCCTTCATTATTTTGTGGACTCCAATGATGGTCGCAACAGATACTCCTACCTAGCCTATTGCTCTTCAGTGGTGCTTGCCAAGTCAGACCCATCCCCGAGAGCCCGTTGTTGGTATGCCCAGGCCTCATCCCTTTTAGGTTCCATCGGGATTGACATTGATCACCTCCCCCTATCATTTCTCGCTTGATTCTCCGACTCACCTCCTCCCTTCCAGACAGGAGTTGAACAGACATGTTAGACTTGACATATACAGGTAGTATATCACCATGACCTGGATCAACCTGTGTGGGGGTCTGCACCCGAGGATGGCTTTTTATGCTGAGCACTTTCTAGACATTCAGGATGGGATTATTGTTTGTCCTAGATACTTATCTCAGTGTTGGTGCCACACCCTTTGCATCACATTGGGATCTTTCAGGGTTGGATCTCACCACCTTCGGGCCCAGAAAGACCATCACATTGACAGAGATGATCAAATTTGCAAGTTATGCACCCTAGCCGAGATTGAGACTGAGACGCACTTCATCTTCCATTGTCCTACTTACTATGAGATCAGAGATTCTATTGCTTATTCAGAGGGTGCAGTTCCTTGACTTCTTTCTTCAGCTACACCGATCAGAGATGCCTGGCACTTTATCTCCGTGAGACTGTACAGCTCCACGAGCATTCTCTACAGCTTCTTTTCCCCTAGAGATAGATATTCGACTAGCTTATTACGGCCTTCTTCTCGCCCTTGTCTCCTTTACAGGGGGTGAAGCGGCCTCACATTGCCTCCATCACCAGCCACTCTAGATCTGTGAGACCCTGTACCACCTCTACCCATCAACGACACATCTTTAGCAGCTCACAACGACGACCCAGGGTTCCTGCTCATCTAGATCATTATCCTTCAGTGTTGGATTTCTTTCTACCTAAAAAAGATCCTTAGTCCTCTTGTGTCTGTTCTTCTTGCTTGTTGTTTCTTGTTCTCTTCTTTCTTTTTCGCTCTTGGTTGTTTTCCTGACCACTATTTGGTGGTCTATTGGTTCATTGATCCTTTTGTTGTACCTTTCCAGTCCCTTAGACCCTTGTTGGTCTCTTGTTGGACATTAATAAATTTATCTTATCTTATCTTATTGTATCTAGAATTAACGTAGACATAATTTTTTTTTTAAAAGATAAGGGAAAATAAATACCCCCTTTACTTAAATTCATTTGAAAAAAATCTAAGAAAAATTTAATAAAATACATTCTTACAATAAGATTAAAAAACTTTAATAATAAATAAAATAATTACCTTTGATTATTTTATAAAAGTTATAAAAATTAAAAAAAAAATCGAAAATAAAATCAAATTAGAATAAAAACTTTAATATCTTTTTTAATCAAAACTTACTTAGAAACCTTGAATTAAAAAAATACTGAATTAAATATACTTAAAAAAGAGAACTAGAAATTCCTTAAGATTCTTGCATTTAAGTAAATTTTATGGCTTTGTGAAAAAATTCATTTCCAAGATAAAGTAAGAACAAATGCAAGTTTATTAAAATGGAGATTAGGAGACTTTATACTATGAACTTGAAAGATTAAGAAGCTCAAAAATGGGAAAGTCATAATATGGAAAAGTCATCGAAGAAAATTAGCACCGTTAATAATAAGTGATAAAATGTAATGTTAAAAAAGAACTAAAATGAAGCGATGAAATAATAAATGAAAGCCCTTAAATTTAGCAAAACCAAAGAGGCACTTATATCAATATAGAATATAGATTGGTTTGCTGAGAATAAATAATTTAAACATAGGTGGAAGATAACTTTAAAATGAGGGTAAAGATCAAGATTGAAATGAAACATGGAAGAAGGTGAGTATTGGGCTAAAGAGACATTACTAAAGATGAATGGAGATAACATTCAAATGAAACAACAAAGGATAAAAATAAGGGAGAACAAACCAAGGGCAAATGATTCTTATTAGATTTATAAAAAGAAAAACTTGCATAATAGATCTATTAAACTTGCAAATAAATGTGAGTAAAACTTATTGTGAAAAATATATTTTATTTTTTCAAAAATAATTATGTATAACCTTGTGCTTGACACGGTAGAGGTTAAGCTATTCAAAATATAATACAGATTTAAACCAAAAAAATACTTGAAAAAATGAGTTAAGCAAAATGGGTTTGGCAGAAAGCTGGCCAACCCCAAAAAAAACTTAAACTAGAAGCTAACTCTTTAGCCAAGCCTTCCAAACATGATTAGAAAAAAATATTGAATTTAAATAAAAAAAACCTAGAACACAAAATAAGTTAAAATAAGATATTCAACTTCTCTCCTCAAAGACTGCCTCCAAGCTGAAGGGTGAGCTCAAAAACAACAATGAAAACCTTCCTCAACTTCAACTTGAACAAGAATTAGTAACCTGCGATGATACCATGAAAGGAAATACAAGAGAAAGAGATTAAAAATAAATCCAAGTAATTTTATTGATTGAAGTAATGTTACCATGTAAAAATGAATAACTTGTGAGCAATCATACAAAGTTTAAAGAGGAGACACAATAGCTTTTTCCAGAGAGAGAGAGAGAGAGAGAGGGGAGTTACAAAGTAACTCACAAATCTATGAATGCCACCATTCATAATATGTGTGTGCATAGTCTCAATATCCTCTTAAAGAGGATAATCTAAAATTCCTTAATAAAGAAATAAAAAGGAATGGCATGTCCTCACACATGTACAATAGGACAAATTACATCTAGGGATTCCAAAGGAATCTCCTAAATTTAATACAACCAAGGAAATATTAATATTTGAACAATTGAGATAAATGTGATAGAGGTACCTATAACTATAGAAAAACAAGTACAAATGGCATAGAAGGAGTAGGTCATTGAAAAGGAAGAGGATTAGGTCACTGAAAATGAAGAGGAAGAGAAGAAGATAGAGGCAGATAAAGTCATTGAGACAAAGAAGGAAGAAGAGGAAAATAGGGAAGAACAAGTAGAGGATGTTTTACATCTAGATCAAATGATGCAAATGACAGTAGAGGATCCCAAGGAGGTAGAAGATAGCAAGGAAGTAGTGGAAAAAGTGAGGAGAGATAAGGGCAAGGCAAGAGACACTGTCAAGGCAGTAGAAGAATTTTTAGTAAAGGATACAATAGTGATTGATCCTAAATTGCCACATGGTCCTATTGATCTCTCAGTGCTCACACCCTTCAGAAGCTAAAACCAACATAATTTATTGAGGCCCAAGCAAGGGAAGAAATGCTAAATATGCACATTGAAGATAGATCTTTGTTGGAGCATGCATCTGGGATATTTGAGAAGTTGATGCCAAACTGTGTCAAGAATGAAATAGGCAAGCCCTCTGATAAACTCAAGAACTTAATTGGTGTGGTAAGTACTCAATTTGAATCATCTGAGAGGTCAACTGAAATAAAAGTGAGAAAGGAGTTTAATGTGAAAAGGTTTAATGAGTTAAAGGGAAGGATAGCATATGATAGGATAGTATTAGATGCACACATTAAGAGCATTCATGATGCTCTAACTGAAGGTGGTAATATATATAATTCAATCTTATCCAATTCAAAGTTTATTGAAGGAATAGTGAAGCAAATAAAGGAATGTGAGTAGAAATTAGAGAAAATTGCTCAAAATTTTGACCCTTAGGTGCTTCAACATCTTATTTGGAAGGGCAAGAACTATCTTTTCTTAATAAGATTAAAGTACTAGAGAAAGAAAAGGAAAGATTCATCGCCATAGTAGAACTTAGGAGTCTAATTTATCCTAAACTTTAGAGTTTTTTCAGTGCATTGAAAGAGGCATAAAAAGCCATAGGCGCCTCATCCCAAGTCAACTTGCAAATGGTCCAGAAGAAAAATCATATTTATTCAATGACCACATATTAGTATTGAGCAGTCTCAAGCAAGGTTGAGACAAGGATCTATAGCTACTAAAGACAATTTGTGCAGATATACTCAATCTGATGTAAGTTAGACATTTCTTGTATGTAAATGTGTATATTAGTTTTGGTATGCATGGTCTAAGGGGGAGTATAGGAAATTGTTGGAACTCTTTTCCATTGATACAAAGGGGGAGTATAGGAGAGTGAAAAATGTGTATATTATGCCCAAAAGGAGTCTTGGTGGAATTATGTTTGAAACTTTTTAGAGAAGTTGAGTTATGTGTAGTAAGATAGTTTTTGGACACTTAGTCATTTTTCACTAAGTGTTACCATCAATATCAAAGGGGGAGATTGTTAGAAACAAACACTGTATAGATTTTTAGATATTTTCATTGATGGAAACTAAACATGAATTTCATGTGTGCATAGCAGTAAATGAACAAATCAGAAGTTAGTGAGAGATTTGGCTAAGTACAACAATGAAGAACACATTATATAAGCAATTTACAATAAAAGGTCCATTATTCCTTTCCAGGTTAAATTCTTTTGGCGTGCACCTAAGGGAGGCATTATGGATGTATGAAAATGCTAATTCCAAAATTTGAAGGTACGAGGACATGTTGGATAAGAGCTAGAAGGATCTGTGTAGCGGTACTTTATGTTTGATAGTTTGACAGGCCAACATGGTGAAAGATATTTACGTGGACATTCTATTTTTTTTGGCACTAAATTTTATATTTCAATGGTAAATCCAACATAGATATCTACTTGAATATAATTGTTTTGGAGGGTAATCAATTCAAATCAAGGATTTGGCCAACTTGGTCATAATGTGTTACATTTCCCTAGGACATTTTTGGTACCCAACATGGGAGATCATATATGCGGTTGTGTGATGCAGAGGCTAGTGGTTAACCAAAAATATTCTCCTCTAATAGATGTCACATTCTTATTCTTCACTCATTCAACTTACCCACTCATGCATATTTGACAATATGGTGTTGTGACTGTCCACAAACTACTAGTGCTTCACTCACTTTCCATATCCTCCTACATTTAGAACCACTTCCAATGTATCCACTCCTTATCCTCTCAAAAAGAGGACACTTTTACATCCCCCTTCAACATCTAATCCCTTCACAACCACTGGACCCCACTTGGTCTTCAAACAATACTACTTCTCCACACTGTCCCTTAAGATAGAAAATCTTCCCCCTAGAAGACAGTCACCAACCACCAACACAATGTGTCCCCTCACCCCTAAATTAACTGGAACACTTTAAAACCCTAAAAAAATCTCCTAAGGCTTCACCCACACTCATTTTCATTCTTAACTTACTAAACATTTCATATCTAAAGTGAGAGAAACAAGTTTCCTACTATTGTCCTAACTGTGACATTACTGAACTTTGTCACTGAAAATTTTTGATCCTAAACTTGTTAGACCATCTCCAGTGAGGCCCTTGGAAACTTGGTTATATAAAACATATCCAAAACCCAATAAAATGCAAAAATGCAAAAAAAGTTACAACTTCTGCATTGAGACTGCATTTTCTGTGTCAGTCTTATAGTTTCCTTTTGGAATAGTCACCTTCCATTGCCTTCAAACATGTGCCTCCCTCTTCACAAACTCATGCAACATTGAGGGCAAGTAATTTATAATTTACCCCATCTCCCTGAAAAACATGGGGCTTTGGCACATGTAACAAAGTTATTACATCTTTGGTGCTCTCAGGTTACCCTATTGGTGGGTTTTAACCAATTTTAATCAAATAAAGACACTTTTTTTCTATACTCAATCAAATGAACTCCTTCAAAGCCCAAATTACTCTAGATTCAAAATATTAACATGTCCAAACATAAAAGTTTCAAAATAAATCCATTAAGCCCATTGTATTTGTATTCAAAGAGCACTGTTGCAGAAAAAGAACATGAAAATGCAATTGGTTTGAGATCATTTGGTTTTGATTTGTGAAAGATATTTGATACCCTAGCAAGATGAGCTTATGGATTTCTAAGTCTTGGGATAGTTAAATGGATCTCGGGATAGAGGCCATAACTTATAAATTAACCATTGGATTTTTTTTTTCTTTTGATATGTTTTACCAAGCCTAGTTTTGAACAATTCCACGAGAAAGATTTGCAATATTATGTCTAGAGTGAAATTGGTGACTAATAGAATACAAGGTATCAAAACTGTCAAACTAGGACAGTCATAGGCAATGGAAACTCTTGTTAGTTTGATTGAAAAATGGTGTTAAATGGATTGAAAAAGGTGTTTTCTCATTGAATATGGTTGAGTACCTTGGAAAAGATGATGTTTCGGATCCTAGGTTGGTTAGGATCAGTTTAATGATGAATTGGTGATAAGTATGTTAAGTTGGTGGAAGAAGATTAATTTGTTGATTATACCTCTAAGTATGTGAATTTATTAATGATCATATGATGGATTTGGAATTGTGTCCAATTTGATGAATAAATTGAATTTGAATCGGCATGATCCTAGAGAGTTTATTGTGTTCCATGATGCTCTGCATCATATTGGTATCAGAGCCTAGAAAAAGGTTTGGGTTAGAGAATTTATTTTGTGGTTTGTATGGTTGATTTGTTTTTGGTTGCAGGTGCTCATCCACTAGCTGCAAGTAGGCAGATATGGAGATCTATCATGGGGCTATAGGAGATGGTCTAGTGCCAAGGAATCATCTAGTTGGCTACCAAGAGACCAGGGAAAGAGGAAGGATGTGACTCTTAGGTGAGGCAAAGAAGTTGGTGAGTTTGTTTCAACAAACAAAAGTGGGTTTCTGACTGATATAGCACCATGGAAGTTGCAACCATTGATGCTCCACTGAAAAAGGCACTAGAGAAGAAGATGGAAAGGTCAGTCTTGTGTCCTTGAAGGAAAATATGATGAGAATTTGAGGCATGAAGGGAAAAAGTAATGAAGGCACAAGTGAAGATTGTGGTCTAATTTCTTTGCATGTTATTGTACACACATTTCCAAGAGACTTGGAAATTTTTCAAAACTTGGGAGTATAGTGCAAGAGCACCTAGGTGTTGGAAATAATGGGAAGTGTGTACTGAGAGGGGAGGGGTGAATAAGTACCTCTAAAACTTTTAGTTAATTAACCTTTAACCTTATGTAATCAAATCTTTGCTTTACTGATCATATCTGTTGTTCTTTCTTTATGCATGTGATATCAATTCATAATCTTACTTGTATATAGACATTCATAGAAACATTCATGAAAGAAATAACACAGAACACAAGATATGGTAACACAGAAAACCCATGTTAGAAGGTAAAAACTGTGGTGGGAATGGCACCCACAAACAATTCACTATCTGCAGATTGGAAGGGGTCGATTAAGGCTTACAATTTTGATCACTTTTGATGATCTACCCTGTTAGGAGTATTATGTGGAGACTCGTTAAGGTCTACTCATTTAAGAGCTTTAGCAACGCTATTTAGTGTGTACTTGGTTAAGAGATTTACAATAGGATTGTTAAATCCACCTTTCTTGAAAGGATTTCTTCTATTTGCTACACTTGTTAGAATGCAGACAAAAATACTCATTGACTTGAGTGTGTGCAATCTACAATTTTTGATTATAGATCCATTCAAGATTACATGTACAAATTATCACCTAATGTGATTTATTAATACCTATGTTGCTCGGTAGCCTTGGTTCTTGGTTCTTGATAACCAAATTCATCTTTTTTTGTTCTGCTTGTTGAAACTCTTAGTCTGATCCATAGATGTGCTCATTGGCTACATTCATCCTCTCATCCATTTCAAATGAATTATTAAAATGTCTATTTATAACATATATTGACCTAATTTAGTTTCACATATTACAAACCTAACTCTATGATCAAAGGTTTACAACTTGACCTTGATCTCCTAGTCTGCATGTTTTTAATCAGTTAGACTAATTAAAATAATTGCAATAATGTGTCTTGTCCCTCAAGAAATGGTTTTAAAAAAAATAAAAAACTCTAAATATACAATATAACTTTTTTATCTAACATGGATGTCAGATCCACTTTTCTCAGGATAAAACTGACTTTCGGTGTCTGATGCTCGGTTTGCTCTGAAATCAGTTTAATTGTCTTTCGGTGTTCCTTTGTTGAGCTTGCTATCGGGTTCCTTTGTTTCTTCTCTTTTGGTTTATAGTTTAACCTTCTTGTTGGGTTCCTCTATATTATCTTCAGGTTACACTTTCAGTTTACACTGCAAAACTTGTGTCGTCGAGTTTCTCCTTGCTTAGCACTTTCGGTCTGAACTGAAACCTGACTTTCAGTGTAGTGTAACTAATAGTTCATAAAAAATGTTTTCTCTTTGCATACTAATGGAAAAAAGTATGTCATCACTAGGAACCAGATGGATATAGGATATCCACATGTGATATTGTGTTGTTTGAGTCAAAAATTATCATGAATATGTTTGGTGATATTATTCCATGTAATGGAATCTATATGTAAGGAAGAATGTAATCAAGTTCTAATGTTTTCATAATTGTCCTAGTTGGCTCTAGATTGGTCAAATGAGTCAAAAGTCGTAAAAGAACCCCTGGAAGGGTAATAATCATGTAAAAGGTCATAAAATATCTATTTATACATGTTTATGGGGTTTATAAAAATTATGGCCATATTTGTGAAATGGCATAAAAATTGTCATGAAGATGTAAAGTTGCAAAAATGCAACATTGAAAAAGTACATTAAAAGTTGTAAAAGGGAAGTCTAATGATCATGAGAGGTAGTTTTATTGTCCCAACTACCAATGAGTCTATAAAATCCAATGTAAATTTGAACCAAGGCAGAATGGAAGGAAAGTGAACATTTGAAGTCTTTTGGAGCACTTTGTACTTGTTATTTTGATTGGTTTTCAAGTTTCTTGTGTTGTTTCCAGGACCTGTACAGACCTGTACGACCTAAAAACCACGTACCTATAGTTTAGATAGTTATTATGGTTAATAAAATTCCTTTTTGATTTTTTGGGGGTCAATTCCATAAATAAATGAAGAAGATATGCATGTTTTGGTGAAAGTTTTTAATTGCAGAATTGAGATCTTTTGGAAATATTCATATTCCAATGTTTGGTACGAACATATATGGAAGAGTTAAAACCTTCTCATGGATTCATTTGAAATATGTGAATAAACTTTCATTTCCTTTTTGTTTGAGTCATTTTTATGCATGTGTGAAAGTTATGAAGATTTTGTTGAAAATTGGTTTTAAACTGCCTTCAATAGAGTTGTAGGAAAGGTTTTATGATTATATAATGATTGAACTGTTGAAATATTTAATGGCTTACATATTCTGAAACTAGATTCATAAAAATTTCAAATTAAATTGGTTTTGGATTATTTGGTTTTTATTTGTGAAAGATATTTGAAACCCTAGCAGGAAGAGTCTTGGGACAGGAAAATGGGTCTCAGGACAGAGAACATAACTTGTAAATTAACTATTGGATTTTTTTGTTCTTTTGATATGTTTTAAAAATTTGAGTTTTGAACAACTCCACTGGAGATATTTTCAATATTATATCAAGAATGAAATTGGTGAATAACATAATACAAGGTATCAAAATTGTCAAACTAGGACAGTCATAGGCAATGGAAACTCTTGTTAGTTTGATTGACAAATGGTGTTAAATGGATTGTAAAAGATATTTTCTAATTGAATATGGTTGAGTACCTTGGAAAAGATGATCCTTTGGATCCTAGGCTAGTTAGGGTCTGTTTAATGATGAATTTGTGATAACTATGTTAAGTTGGTGAAAGAAGATTAATTTGTTGATTATGCCTCTAAGAATGTAAATTTTTTTATGATGATATGATGGATTTGGAATTGTGTTCAATTTGGTGAAGAACTTGAATTTGGATCAACATGATCCTAGAGAGTTGATGTTCCATGATGCTTTGCATAATTGTGTACCTATATATTCGATCAATTAGGGTTTACAGATAATTTTTGGAAGACATTTTATGCATGTGTGAAGTGTGTAGGTTAGTTGCATATAGATTTCATGCAGGAAAGTGTGAACTGATAGTGTGATTAGTGAATAACAAAGAACATGATAATCAAAAGAAAAAGTGTATCAGATCATATTCATGTGCTTATACAGAACTGTAATCAAGAATAGTTGATGCTACTTTAGCAGTTCAAAAAATCTTGTGATGATTGTAATAATCCATTAACACAGCGAACCTTCCATAAGGTTGTATCCCTTAATTGTAATTGAGCAGTGAGCTCTACGTAGTGTGCCTAAATGTGAGTGCATTCCTAACTTATTGTAAGACAATTTTTTCTGTAGAGTACTGGCTTATGGGTGTCATCCCTGTTATGTTTTTTCCCCTAGTAGGGTTTCCATGATAAAAATACATGTGTTATGGTGTGGTATTTATTTTTTTTATGTTCTTGCACTTTGCTTTTTTTGTATGCATTAAGTGGCTTGAGAATCATTTTATCAAGAAAAAAAATTTATAGAACATTGATTCACNAGAACATTGATTCCCCCCCCCCCCCCCCACCTCTAAGGGTTCCTTCATTCCAAAATATTTATAATGAATTAAAATGAAGGGCACACCTAGAATTAAGCGTCCAAATAATAAAGTGTTGATGTATTAAAGTGTAAGATGACTCATAATATTAACTCAACTTGGTAAAGGTCTTATAATGTATAGACAAATGAGAAATACTAAAATGGGTGATAAGAGAGTGTAAAATTGGACACTCTAATTAAAGGTCTATAATTTATAATGATCCATTTAGCCCCCCCACTTTAGTGGAGTATGATCTTATGGTCATACTCACCATAAAGTAGAAATGGATAATATAGTATATGAGAGAAGGACAAACTAGGGATAGGAAAACACTTAGGGATGATCAAGCCCCCAAGCATAAGATCCTATCATTTAATAGCAGTAACCTTCAAATATACAAAAAAAAACAATATTAGTACTATAATAAAAGTTACTATTCAACTAGTTGAAGGAACCTCAATAATCAAAATGTCTCAACTACTAATATAATTTCCATCATGTTATTGCAATATCACATGTAGACTTATAGAAAGAACAAGGATGTACACCAATTGAAGGGAGAAGAGACCATGATCAAATTCTAGTAAAGTTTGTTATGATATGAGTTTATGGTAGAGAGAGATAGAGAGGAACATGATGACATGTAATTGATTAAATGTTTGATAATGTTAAGTTGAAGATAATGCAAGGTATTGAAATTAGTTAATGATTTGTATTGTCATTGATGTCAACTTGATATCATCTATACGGTCATGTATAAAATGCCAAAGACTTTAGAGAATCAATGGAACAAAGGTTATGCTTTCAGAAATGCATAAAAGTCAAGTATTCACTAAGTGACAAACAACATCGATGGAGTGCACACCATCGGTAAAGGCAAAGAAGAAAAGTCACAGTGATACCCGACGAGCAGAAGACAGTGTTTCCCGATGAAGAAAACCACAGGATGTCCAATGAGCTGAAATTAGAGTTTCCCAATGGATGGAGATCTCAAAGCTAACTAGAGTCACACCGATGGAACTGACAGCTATAACTGATGACTAACTAAAGAGTTGACTGATAGAGCAAAGAGTTCAGAAAATGACAAAATATCTAGCTAGCAAGAGCTGAAGATAGACTTAACTGGTTGTTTTCTTTGTTTTATTTGACCAGAGTTAAGTAATTTATTTAAAGAAGATTTGTATAGTTGTCATAAAGATAACTACGAGATAAATTAGAAGTTATGCTTTAAATCAAATTGGCTAGATTGTTTTTCATGCAAAGAATCAAGAATCAAGAAACGGTGAATACCATGTATATATAAGAGACAAGCTTAATACATTTTAGTATGCATGGGGAAGGGGAGTGAATAGAAAGAGGATGTTGAAGACAAATTGACGAAGAAGAACTTCATACAGTCTTGATCAATCAAGCTAAAGTAGAGCTAAGGAATTTTGTAGACACCGACGAACAGTGAACATAGCATCACAGAGCAGAAAGTATGGATCACAAAAGAATTGAATTGATACATTGATCAGAGAGGTAATGTACTTAAATGGATCTGAAAAATCTGCAATTCAAGTTGCATTAGAAATAGTTCATTTTGTTTCAGTTTAACCATTGAAGCATCAAGTCTCTTAACAGAGCAGGACTTAACAGTCTTCTATATATTGAGGTACATCCCAAGGAGTGCCAAAAAGGTTGATTCATGAAAGTAGCATTGGATATGCCCAATGCCTATTGATAGTCTAAGAGAGAGGTTGATTCAAGGATGGTAGCATTAGATGCCCGTAACTAAGTGACAACCTATATGTGTAAAATCCTCTAACAAGGTCACACCTAATAGTGTGTTTGTAACCTTTAACAGGGTTGGATCTTAACAGGGCTCACTTCAGAAGAGTGAAAATTTGGGATACCGGTCCCAGTGGTTTTTTCCCTTAACAGAGTTTCCATGTTAAAATTCATGTGTTATGTGTGTATGATTCATTTCTTTATTGTTCTGTATCTGACATAGTTAACACTGGATTTATTGGTATACTCTACATATTTACTGTATTTTGGTAAATAGTTATACTGCTTATTGATAATCAAGGAGAATAAGGACAGACAAGGAAAATCGACAGATAGTTAATCATTATAAGTATCTCATGACATGCATCTTGTAGGGACATAATAATATGAGGTTTATTTGACTAGTGGTTAGAATAAGGATAATTTTTTGAGGCCACTGATTCACCC
>MU225721.1:1945327-1963745 GCA_018584345.1 Thuja plicata
TAGATAGAAGGCAACAGGTCGAATCACCCAGGTAGGCAGGATGAATAACTCATATTCAGTCTTGTTTGTTCTTGGTGAAGAAGGACTATGTTGAAGTGTGTGGTTGATTGAGAAGGCCAAAATTAACACATACACGAGGTACATCCGAAGGAGTGCCAAAAAGGTTGATTCATGAAAGTAGCATTGGATATGCCTGATGCCTATTGACAGCCTAAGAGAGAGGTTGATTCAAGGATGGCGGCATTAGATGCCTGATACTAAGTGACAACCTATATGTGTAAAATCCTCTAACAAGGTCACACCTAATAGTGTGTTTGTAACCTTTAACAGAGTTGGCTCTTAACAAAGCTCACTTCAGAAGAGTGAAAATTTGGGGTACCGGTCCCAGTGGTTTTTTCCCTTAACAGGGTTTCCACGTTAAAATTCATGTGTTATGTGTGTATGATTCATTTTTTTATTTTTTTGTATCTGACATAGTTAACATTGGATTTATCGGTATACTCTACATATTTACTGTATTTTGGTAAATAGTTATATTGCTTATCGATAATCAAGGAGAATAAGGAAAGACAAGGAAAACCAACAGACAATTAATCATTATAAGTATCTCATGGCATGCATCTTGTAGGGACATAATAATCTAAGGTTTAATTGATTGGTGGTTAGAATAAGAATAAGTTTTTGAGGCCACTAATTCACCCNAATTCCCCCCCCCCCCCCCCTCTCTCTCAGTTATTACTAATAGAAGATAGATTCCATAGGATAGAAATATGTTTTATATTGATGTAAAGAAAGGAGGAAGACTCAAAATAGTCTATCAAATTGTGTTATTCTATTTCTACTCATCTTGTTAGGAATGCAAAAAATGGTTACCATGGTGCTAAATCCTGCCTATTTTTATGTTATGTCAGGGCCTTGTTCTAAAGCCATAATTTTCATTTGATCCAGCCCATAGTTTTTGTTTTTTTCTAAACCCTAAGTCTCTCGTGCTTTTTATTCTCATGTGTTACCTTTTTGGGAGCCACTGTCATTTTAATTCATGTGTCTTAATTTGTTATGTGGTGAGCCTTTTATTTTTAAGTCCTAAGTCCTAGTGGGGCCCGTGTTTTAATATTTCCAAAATCTAAAGTCCCTATGGTGTTTTATGCATTAAAAGATGTCCAATAGATTACTTTTGATCGAACAAAGAGCATAATTCCTTGAACAAAAGTTACATGAAGGATAGCCATCATGGGATCACAATGGGTTGACAAATTTCCATCTCAAAATTGTAGGTCCATCATCTTCAAAGTTAAAGGCCAGAATGGGTCGTGGTAAGATCAAAGTTAATCCAATGGTGGGTGTGATCCCGTGAATGAAATATACAAGGAGGTTTCTCTTCAATGCATCATGCATATGTGACACGTGGCCAGTGGCAGGACCTAGCCAGGGCTAAAAGGAAGATAAAGGTAAGTCATATCACTTTTTATTTGACAGTAGGCATGATGCCTAGAATAGAAGATGCATGTTGTTTACTCATCACGGGATCACACCTAGCTAACAGGTGTCCATCTAGAGATCTTGCCTTAGTGGGGCTGAAAGATAAAGCATCAAGAAGATCATAGTAAATATAATAGTTGGCGTGATGCCACTAAGAAAATTTGCACATGGATTTATTCATCATGGGATCACATTTGAATGACATGTATCCACTTTAAGATCGTGGGTCCAAGACTTTGAAAAGAGGTAAAGGTGGGTCTGATTTTTTTTAATCCAATGATAGGCATAACGACTTGATCCAAAGCTTCCCCAAGGATACTCATCATGGGATCACACCTGAGTGACACCTATCTAGGTTCATGAGGAAAACTAAAGTGGGACTGAAGGTGCTACATTGAGTTGAAATGTCGCTCACTAATTGGTTGTCTTTTCCACTGCTGATTTGATGTGGAGGTTGTCAGTTTATTGACTTTTGTGGACCGCATGATGTGTTGAGATGGTTTTGATCGATGGCTATGTTTTAAATTTCATTTTCTTAAGGGAAGGTGAATTGGAGAGATGGATGATAAATTTTCTATGAGAGTTAATAGCATCATAAACCTCGAGAGTACCATTTTGTTTGTTCAAAATGTGGAGACAATTGAGAATGTCAAGTCTCATTTTGGGTTTTGGAGAAAGAAATTCAAGCGAATGAAGACAGAATGGGATGAATTAAATAGCAAGAAGATTGAAGTTCTTAACTTCCTTTGGCCTAGTGATGAAGTTTTTGTAGCATGGAAGGGCAAGTTTACCCCAGATGAATCAAAGAAACAAGAACACCCCATTATTCCTTGAACATGTGGAAGTTCTCAAACATGTTGAGGTGGTCAGTGATTTTAAACAAATTTTTATAAATAAAGGAATAAATACAAAGGTTCTACTTGGAAAAGGAAAAACAATTTTGAAGTTTTTGCAAAGGCCCTATGATCCAATGAGAAATTGCCTTTGAAATCTTGTAACAACTCAGTTTTTTGTTATTTTGTATTTTTGTCTTTCATGATGAGTCTTTTATTTTGTCTTTTTCCTAAATGATCTAAAGCCTGTTTCAATCATTTTTCTATAAAATTATTTCCAAGATCATTTCGAAGGGCTGGAAAAATAGAGTTATCAAGTTGTATGTGAGTTTCACTCGGGGATATAGCATATTTGTTTTAGACTATGTCAATATAGAATAGAAAGTTTCAGGCCTTTGTCCATTATTGAAGTGGTGTATATTTTGAAGCAAATTGTATACAAGAACATGATTCTTCATACTTAATACAAATACTCTAGATTCAAGTCTCTCTTTTGTGTCTATTTATTGAGTTGTGAGTTTTTTTATTCATTGCATAGAATTTATCTATGATTGTGTTGTTATTCCTTAGTTTTGATCTAGGATCAAATTAAATATTTATCTAGATAAGACATAGATTCATTTGGTGTGCACAAGGATTTTATAAGAAGTGTGGGTTTGGGTTAGTCACATTTATGGCTTTGAATCTTTGACAATAGTTAGTTTCTGTATTATGCATCTGCATTAAAGATGTTTCCCAATGGATAAGGCACTGGTCATAAATTAGTACTTTCTATAGTGATACATGTTTGGCTGGGTTTTTCTATATTCTAAAAATTTATTAAAAAAACCATTTCAAAACCCTTTTAAGCATTGTGGTTGTGTGTTGTATGTTCCTCATGGTAATTGAGAATCAATGAATGAGTGGTTATCATTCAAAATTTTCTTATCATTTTTGTTGTTTAAATCTAGAGAGAGTTGTAAAGTGTTGTATATTGAGCTGGATTAGGTGTACCTGCCTTCGTCTTACAGAACCAAAAGTGAAAAGGGTGGTTTTGTCCCTGTAGTTGGTCCAATTGCCTTAGATTTCCCCATATTTGGAGCTAACCACTCCTTAAAATCCATGTATAGGTATACAGGTAGCTTACAACGCGTAAAATAATTTTAAAACACCAACAAAATGGTGACTCTACTAGGGAATAACAGTATATTGTCATAAATAATGTAGGTTTCAAGTTGAGGTGGACTATTGGCCTGCTTATTTGTATGAGCCAGTAAGTTGACCATTGAAAGTAGAGAGTTACACTTTGCTTGTCCCATGGATTTGTTTTATTGCTAAAAAATTGTCGGGACTTGCTTAGCCCCTTGTTGTTATCCTTTGTCTTGTAAAATTCCTTATTGCAGTATTCATATAACCGAGAGCTAGTGTAATATTTTCCCAGTCTATGTTGGGTGGCGACTCAAACAAATCTCTACAACAGTGATGAGTAATAGATATTATTTTATACACACTTTCTCAATATGAGTTATATAAATTCCAAATCCTGGATTAAAAATCATCCTGAAGATAAATTGGAAGGTGAGCTTCCAACTACCTCCAGAGCTAGTCAGCCAAGGAAAGAAAAGAATGACAGGAGTATTCCTTAGGCTTGGAGACAAAAGAGGAACACTAGGGTAGAAGATCCAATCCAACACAGCCATGAAGTAAATGCATCAGAGTATGAAGAGGTTGTGGAATTAGGATTGGGTGTGTATGAGGATTACTATTCTCCTGATGAGAATGGAGAAGAGGGATTACAACATACCAAACAAGTAATCCATAATAAATCTCAAGGACATGATAGGATTTCCATAAGAAAATGTAGAAGTGAAGATGATAGGAATGCCCCTTGTGCTCTATTCTCTTTACCCTCAGACAGGCCTCTTTCCTTAATCACAAAAGAGATAGATTTCATGTATAAGTTTCAAAAATTGAAATCACTCTCCCAGATTCTAAAAATATATTTGAAGAAGTTGATGAATTGGAGAGAAGAATCCAGGAGCAGATTGCCATAAGAATTTAGAGAGAAAAAGAAAAGGAGAATGTGATAATACAATCTCAGATCAAATTTAAACAATTGAAAAGGAAATATCTAGAGTTGGAGGCAATAAATTATATTATAGTACCTAAGAAAGTTGAAGAGGAACCTATCATCCATCAAGTTTATGATACTCAAAAACCTAAGGATAAGGGAAAGATGAAGGTGACAAGAATTGAAATAATTGAACCTGTGAGTCACACAATTCCTGTGGATCCAAATTCTAAACTGGACACTGATCTTGAGAAGGCTAAAAGGGAGAAAGAGATTATAGCCAAAGATCTTGAGAAAGAAAAGTTGGAGGCTTCTACTTTAGAGATGAAGAAGAAAATTGAGTTTCTCAAGTAGTCTTTTGGGCCTTCTCATGTTGTTTCCTTTTCCTCAACACCTGGTGGGAATGCTAGAAACCCTATGAATCAAACAACAAATGTTCCACCACCAGCTCGTGCTAAGATTGCTACAACATCAAATGCCAAATCATATACTTCCCAAAATGATAGTTCATTTAAAAGGAGACTAGTTCATCTAGAAAGGTACATACAATTCCCTTTTCTTGGTATTCCTGGTTATCTTGATGAAATTCCAAATGAAATTAGAGATAAACTTCCTAAATTTTCTAGAAATAATGTCATCACTTGTGAACAAAATTTAAAGAAGTTTACTAATATGATGGATGAATTTGAAATTGGACATGATGATTTAATGATGAAATATTTCGTTTAGTCACTAATTGAGGATGCTAGGGATTGGTTTAGAGGATTACCTCATGATTGCGTGGAATCCATGGATGAATTTTTGAAAATTGTTTCAAGGAGCAGTATGGTGACAAGACTAATGAAGGATTCATGTTGAACAAATTTGACAATATCAAGAAAAATCCAAATGAAGAAGTTGTTGAGTTCAATATAAGATTACAAAGGGTCATGTACAAGTTTTTCCAAGTAATGAGGCTCGATGAAAATGTATGTCTTGAAACTTATTTAAATGCTTTTGATGCTAAGAAGGGATATCTTCTCATGGACAAGAATCCTAGAGACATTAGGGAAGCTTATAAGATAGTTGTTAACATTGAGAATAATAGTAGAGTATCATGGAAAGTGGGTAGAAGGGAAGATTGGAAGCCTAATAGGTTCAATAAGAAAGAATCAGATAAGTCCTCTAATGTAAAACCTAAAGAGGAGGAGAGTTTGAAGAATATTTTAAATGCTATAAAAGATTTGAAGCCTGGATAAAATAATAATAATAATAGGAATCTAAATACTGATAAACCATCCTTTAGAAATTTTAATGGACAGCCAAGGATGTAGAATTACCCTTATAACACCCAGTGGAAAGATGGTAAGCATGTTCTCCAATAAAAGATAGATAAACCTGATGATAAGACCCCTAATCCTTTGCAAATTAACCCTATTAACATGTGTGATGATGTTTTATGGTGTGTATCTTGTCAATCCCACATAATCCCAATTATTGTGTTGTTGCCTTGAATGTATCTACAAATGAGGAACAAGGGGATGAGTAATATGACTTATATGATGATAGTGGTTGTGATATAACTTCTTCACATCTGTGGTTTAAAGTAGATTCTGCAAATCAGATTGAAAACCAAGATGTGTATGACTCACAAAGAAGAAAATAAGTATATCATCAGCAAGTTTTTTCAGATAAAGAAGAAGATGAAATTGATGATATAAGGTGTAATACAGAAAAGGGTGAGGAACCCACTATGTTAAGAAGACCTTCTGATGAGAAGATAGCACAGATCACTACTAACATGGTTTCTCAAGCAAGGAGTAACTATACTTTGAGAAATACAATAGTTGGTAATGCAGATGGAAAACCAACTAGTTTTTTCATCAAGGAAACCAAACCAAACACTAAGTAGCCACAAGAAAAAGAAAAATCTGATGAGGGTGTCAAGAAGATAAAGGTTAAGAAAGGAAAAAATTCCAATGGTCCAAATATTATGTGTAAGTTAAAAAAAAAGATGCCAGAAACAAGTGTTCTCCATCCTCAAAAGGACAGTAAGATGCCAAAGAGAGTTGAGTCGAATCTGGCCACTCAAGTTGAGGATGGAAATGTTGTTACTATTAAACATGATTTCTCTAATATAAAGTACACCCTTGTTGATATGGGGCAAATTCTATCACAAATTACTGTCAAGGGTCCATTGTTAGAAATGATGAGAATTGGGGAACATAAATAAAATCCTTAACATGGGTGAATGGTGTCTCTTCCACAAAAATTTAGAATCCAGAAGGTAGTGAGAAAATGGGAAATGTAGAGGATAAATCTGAAAGCAAGGGAAAGGAGTCAAAATAGATTGTTTCAAATATCCCTCAAATTTACCTGGACACTAATGTTGTGAATACTTCCTTGGGAGTTGTAGATTCTTTTTTCTTGACTTTGGTTATAAATGGTAAAATGCTAAAGAACTGCATGATAGATTCTAGAGCATCTAACACTGTTATGCCCACAGAGGTAATGAATTCTATAGGACTGAGAGTTGATACTCCCAATGGAATATGTGAGGTAATGGATTCTAGAGAAGTACCTATCATTGGTATTATTAAATATTTTCCTTATAGGCTGGCCGCATATCCTGACAAAGTGTTCATAATGACTATCTTAGTTGTTGATATTCCTCCCCAATATGGAATGTTATTATCAAGAAAGTGGAGTGCTTCAATGGGAGGGATTATTCTGTGATTTATCATTTGAAACTTTCAACATTGCTGGTGAAAATTTCAAAGTGTCCTGGGAAACTAGGACTTCTCACATGATTGAGGAAAATGAAGATGATAATATGAATTGTGTTTTGGACACTAGTATATGTTCTTTACAAGTGCAAGATAGAAAGGTTGAAGGAAAGGTTTAGCTTGTGATTTTATCTGAAGATAAAGCTAATTTGAAAAACTAAGATGACTTATGGATTATGTATTTTGATGGTGAAATCTCTAAGCAATGAGTTGGTGATGGAGTTTTGTTGATAGTTCCTAGTGGTAGGACTTTCAAAAAAAAATTCACTTTATTGTTTACATGTACAAATAATATTGCAAAATATGAGGCTTTGTTGATTGGATTGAGGTTGGCTTTAAGACATGGAATAATAAATCTCAGAGTAATTGGAGACTCTTAATTAGTAATATCTCAGATTAGATCCAAGTATTCTTCAAAGAACCAAAGACTCAAGCAATATAGAAATGTTGTTTGGCATGAGTTGGAGAATTTTGATGTTTTCGATATTGACTGGATGGATAGAAGCCAAAACATAATGGCATATTTTCTAGCCAGTATTGCTTTGAGGCTAGAATATATCACATTTGCAGGAATCTCCAAGATAGAAGTTCAATCTAGGCCTTCCATACCAGATAATATTGAAAGGTGGTAGGTTTTTGAAGATGATTTGGATATTCTGAGAGTCTTACATTGTGAAGTAGACTTTGGAAACAAGGAGATGGATTTCACTAGATGTGTGGAAACCTTGGATGGTAAGGATACTATTTTTGGTAAGGAATTTCTACAGCTAAAATCAAATAGAGTTCCAAAGGGATTAGTTTTTCTCTAGAGAGCATTCGATAATAAGGATAAGTCCTTTTATGCAAAGACTGTAAAAATATGAGAGGATTTGGAAGAAGTTTACCTAGGAATAGTTGAAGCTCCTAAGAATGTATATATTGGCAAGAAGTTGTCTCCTAAACTTAGAAATTTATTAATTGATCTTCTCAAGAAGTATAGGTGTGTTTTTGCATGGTCTTATGATGATTTAAAGACCTATAAAGAATATCTTTTTTAGCATGAGATTCCTTTTAAGGAAGGCACAAAGCCTTTCAGACAAAAATTGAGACCTAATAATCCCACATTGGCACCAAAGATGCAAGAAGAGTTGAAGAAAATGAGAGATGCCATAAATTATAAAACCCATCATACATTCAACATGGGTATCAAACTTGGTTCCAGCAAGAAAAAATAATGGATACATCAAACTTTGTGTGGATTTCATAAATCTAAACATTAATTCATTAAAGGACAACTATGGTTTTCCCAACAAGGAAGCCATGCTATAGAGAATCACTGGATCTGAACTAAAGTCAATGATGGATGGATTTTCAAGAGACATCCAGGTTATGGTCAAGGAATCTTAGCAATTCAAGACTGTATTTACCACACCATTGGGTACCTATGTATATGTTAGAATGCCTTTAGGCTTGACAAATGCTGGGGAAAATTTTCAGCGAGCCATGGATGTGGTCTTTATAGATTTCATTAATAAATTCTTAGTGGTTTACCAAGATGATCTTACAACTTATTCAGCAAAGGAAGATCAACATTGTGGTCATCTTGAGAAAAAATTTGTAAGAGCTTTGGAGTATGGGGTTTCACTTAACCCAAAGAAATGTGCTTTTGTGGTCATAGAGGGCAAGATTTTAGGGAATATTGTGTCTAAGGATGGAGTTAGGATTGACCCTGAAAGGGTTGCTTCCATTAACAAGGTACCTTAGCCCAAGAATGTCAAAGGCATTCAGTATTTCTTTGGACGGGTGAATTTTCTGAGAAGATTTATTACAAATTTTGCAGAAACCAGTACTCCTATTTCTAAAATATTGAAGAAAGTAGCTTAGGTAGAATGGAATGAAGAAGCATCTAAAGCTTTCTAAGACATTAAGAAATCTATCAAGGATACCCTTTTTTCAGGACACCTAATTATATAAAGCCTATGCAATTTTTCTCCTTTTCTTCATACCATATTGTTGCTATAGTATTGTTATAGAAGAATTTAGAGGGTTTTGAATAGCCCATTTCCTTTTTCAGCAAGTCCTTACAAGTAGTAGAATTGAAATATGACATCATGGAGAAGCAGGTATATGCTTTGGTCAAGGTTGTTAAGGTTTTTAGATGTTACTTGGTGGGAGCAACCATAGTTTTTATGTGCCTAGTGCTATTGTGAAGGATATTTTGGTACAACAGGAGGTTTCAGGAAGAAGATGTAGATGGATAAACAAAATACAAGAATTTAACATAGATATTCAAATCACAAAGTTGGTAAGAGGCCTAGGACTTGCAAAAATTATGGCTCAGAGAAACTTGGATGCTAATCATATAAACATGTTGGAAGAAGAGAAAGGCCTTACATTTGTGATATGGATTGTTGTGAATGGTACAAATATGTCATTGGATACTTGTAGAGAATGATGTTTCCTTATAAGATGGATGAAAATAAAAAGAGAATAGTCAAGTTGCATGTTGATAAGTATGTTATTGTGAAGGGTGAGTTGTGGTTGAGAAGCAATGAAGGAGTCTTGCTCAAATGTGTAGACCATAACAAATCCAGGGACTTGTTAGAAAAAATTCACAATGGTGTGTGTGGGGGCCATTACATGGCTAAAATCACTGCACTTAAGATTTAAGATCTATTTTTTGGTGGCCTACCATTTTTAAAGATGCTCACCATTTTGTCAAAAAATGTGATGCTTGCCAAAGATTTGTAGGTAAGCTCAAATTTGGTGGTAATTTACCTTTAAGGTTTGTCATAGTTGAAGCACCTTTTCAAAAGTGGGGAATGGACTTTATTGGAGAGATCCCTAAAAAATATAGTGGAGGTCACTCATGGATTCTAGTGGCAACTGATTATTTTACTAAGTGGGTTGAAGCTATTCCCACTAAGAAAGTCACCTGTAAGGTTGTTATTGACTTTATGTTGCAAAACATCCTCACTAGGTTTGGTTACCCATAAACTATAGTGGTAGATAATGCAATGTGCTTTAGATTTGAATAATTTAATGATTCCTGCTAGCTATATGGGACCCAAATTTCTTATTCTTCCCCATACCACCCATAGGGGAATGGCCAAGCTGAATTCAGCAATAAAAGCTTGATAAATTTTTTGAAAAGAGTGTTGGATAAAAATAAAAGGGCTTGAGATTCAAAGTTGCAACAAGCACTCTGGGCTAATAGAGTGAAAATGAAGAAAGCTATTGGTTGTGCACCCTTTGACCTAGTATATGGTATGAATGCTAGGTTGCCACAAAATAATTTGTTGCAAATGTACAAGTTTATACAAATTTATGATGAGGAGTTGGATGATGAAATGAGAATCAAGATGCATGACTTGATACAGTTGGATGAATCAAGGAGGGAGGAACATGATAAAAATTCCATCTTTCAGCCCCAATGTAAGAATTTATAGGACAGAAGAACCACTGTAAGAAATTTTGAGATTGATTATTTGGTCATGATGTGGAATGCTAGGTTATGTTAGGTCTGAGCCTTATTCTTCAGCCCTAATTGCCATTTGATCTAGCCCTTATTTTTTATTTTATTTAAAACCCTAAGTATCTCATACTTTTTATTCTCATGTGTTTCCTTTTTGGGATCCACTTAAGTCATTTTAAGTCATGTGTCTTAATTCATCATGTGGTGGGCCTTTACTTTTTAAGTCCTAAGTCCTAACGGGGCCCGTGTTTTAATATTTCTAAAGTATAATGTCCTCATGGTGTTTTATGTATTAAAATATGTCGAGTAGATTACTTTTGATTGTACAATGAGTGTAATGCCTTGATCAAAATTTACATGAAGGATATCCATCACAGGATTACACTATGGTGACAAGCGTCCATCTCAAGATTGTGGGGCCAGCATCTTCAAAGTTAAAGGCAGGAATGGGTAGGGGTCAGATCAAAGTTAATCCAATGGTGGGCATGATCCCATAAAGGAAATTTATGAGGTTTCTCTTCAAGGAATGACACCTATGTGACATGTGGCCAATGGCGGGACCTGGCTAGGGCTAAAAGGAAGATAAAGGTAAGTCAGATCACTTTTGATCATACGACAAGCGTGATGCCTGGAACATAAGATGCATGTTGTTTACTCATTATGGGATGATGCCTAGTTGACAGGTCTCCCTCTGGAGATCTCGCCTAAGTGGGGCCGAAAGATAAAGCATCGAGAAGATCATAGTAAATCTAATGGTTTGCATGATGCCGCTAAGAAAAGTTACACATGGATTTATTCATTGCGGGATCATGTTTGAATGACAGGTATCCACTTTGATATCGTTGGTCTAGGACTTTGAAAAGAGGTAGAGGTGGGTAAAATTTGTTTTAATCCAATGGTAGGCATGATTACTTGATCCAAAGCTGCCCCAAGGATACTCATCATGGGATCACACTTGAGTGACACCTATCCAGGTTTATGATGAAAAGTAAAGTGGGAGAAAAGGTGATACATGGAGTTGAAATGTTGCTCATTGATTGGTTGCCTTTTCCACTAGTGATTTGATGTGGAGGTCATTGGTTTGTTGAATTTTGTGGATAGCATGATGTGCTGAGATGGTTCTAATCGAAAACTATGTTTTAAATTTCATTTTCTTAAGGGAAGGTGAATTGTAGAGATGGATGAAAAATTGTCTGTGAGAGTTAACAACATCATAAACCTCAAGAGTACCATTTTCTTTAATCAAAATGTGGAGACAATTGAGAATGCCAAGTCTCATTTTGGGTTTTGGAGAAAGGAAGTTAAGCAAAAGAAGACAGAATGGGATAAATTAAACAGCAAGAATATTGAATTTCTTAACTTCCTTTGGCCAAGTGATGAGGTTTTTGCAGCATGGAAGGGAAAGTTTACACCAGATGAATCAAAGAAACAAGAACACCCAATTGTTCCTTCAATAGGTGGTAGTTCTCCAACATCCTGAGGTGGTCTATGGTTACAAACATATTTTTATGCATAAATGAATAAAGACATAGGTTATACTTGGCAAAGGAAGAATAGTTTTGAAGTTGTTGTAAAGGCCCTAAGATCCAATGAGAAATTACCTTTGAAATGTTATAACAACTCAGTTGTTTGTTTTGTTGTATTTTTGTCTTTCATGATGAGTCTTTTATTTTGTCTTTTTCCTAAATGATCTGAAGCTTGTTGCAATCCTTTTTTCTATAAAAGGATTTCCAAGATCATTTAGAAGGGTTGGAAAAAATTGAGTTATCAAGTTTCATGTGAGTTTTCAGTCAGGTATATAGCATATTGTATTAGACTGTGCCAATATAGAATAGAAAGTTTCAAGTCTTTTGTCATTATTAAAGTAGTGTATATTTTGAAGCAAATTACATACACAAACATGATTCTTCATACTTAATATAAATACTCCAGATTCAATTCTCTCATTTGTGTCTATTTCTTGAGTTGTGAGTTTTTTGATTCATTGCATAGAATTTATATGTGTGTATGTTGTTATTCCTTAGTTTTGATCTAGGATCAAATTAAATATTGCTCTCGATAAGATATAGATTCATTTGGTGTGCACAAGGATTTTATAAGAAGTGTGGGTTTGGGTTAGTTGCATTTATGGCTTTGAATCTTTAACAATAGTTTTTTTTTGTATTATGGATCTGCATTAAATATATTGCCCAATGGATAAGGCACTGGTCAGAAATTAGTACTTTCTATAGTGTTACATGTTTGGTTGGGTTTGGCTATATTCTAAAAAATTTAAAACAAAACCATTTCAGAACCCTTTTAAGTATTGTGGTTGTGTGTTGTATTTTCTTCATGGTAATTGAGAATCAATGAATGAGTGGTTATTATTCAGCATTTTCTTATAATTTTATGTTGTTTAAATCTAGAGAGAGTTGTAAAGTGTTGTATATTGAGTTGGATTAGGTGTACCCACCTTGGTCTTGCAGAACCAAAATTGCAGAGAGTATTCTTGTCCCTATTATTGGTCCAGTTACCTTAGATTTCCTTATATTTGGAACTAACCACTCCTTAAAATTCATCTATAGGTATATTGGTATCTTTCAAAGTGTAATTCATTTTAAAACACCAACACATCCTACGAGAAGGTTTTGTACAAAGAGAGTTGAATGGTCTAGAAAGTTATGTTATGATAGTCAAAGAATCTTAAATATCATTACAAAGGAAAGGTAAAATGTTCTAGCAAGTTGTATTATGTAAATCAACCCATCATGAAATATTGGTGCCAAGGATAAATCAAATGGTTTAGAAATTTGTGTTATGCTATTCAATATGTCTTGAAGTATTGGTGCCAAGGATAATTCAAATGGTATAGCAAGTTTTCTTATACTATTCAATCCATCCCAAAATATTAGTGCCAAGGATGATTCAAATGGTATATCATGTTGTGTTATTTTATTTGGACATCTTGAAAATATTTGAATAGGGATAACCAAATAAAGAAAGTTTTTCATAAGGAAATCATGCAATATTTGAGGAGGTTGTATATATGAATTCTCTTAAGAGATCAAAATAGGATTATGTTTAAATGTTAAGTAAAATAACACCTAACACCTACATCACCAAAGAGATATCCTTTAAGATACAATGTACATGCAATCCAAGCCAAAAGGTGCATAGATCTTTCAAGGTATGGATGAGATCTTTGTAATTATTATCTTGCAACAAGTGTAAAGGGATGCTTTAGAGGGATGCATAAGGAGAGGAGGAAGAGATATTTTCTCAAATACATCTACTTTTAAGAGTATATATTTGACAATATAACATCCTTTATAATATGGGGGAGGAGAACAAAAATACGCATCCTCCCTATTGCTAAGAAAAAGGAAGCTTGTTGAAGGATAACACACTTTTGGTCCCAAGTGAGAGATCATTATAATAGATATACATTTGAAAGAAAGGAAGAGGTTGTAACAAGGATGTACACCTGTTTAAATAGAGATAATCCTTATACATAAAAAATAATAATTCTATGCAACAAAGGAAACTAATTTATGAAAGATATAACCCGTCAAATGGAAATTGGATCCCTAGGAAGGATAGAAGATTGAAATAATATTATTTCCCCCCATGCATATATATAAGGATAAGAAATGATATTATGTTTCTCAAAAATTATAATTTCACTTTAAATTGTACCACCATGAATGGAAATGAGCCCTGAAAGGATAATATCCCAGTGTCACATAGCAAGGAGCAACATAATAGGAACTTAAATGTTATTTATAATGACAATGATATCATTCATCGTCACTTATTACTTGAATGTTACGATAATCAATAAATTATTGAATGGAATTCAATAGTGGAGTGTTCATGAAATTGATGATACATACAAAAGGGAAAATTATCAAGTTCTTGTCTATGTTTCTTTCTTTTTGAGGTCTAGGTAACCGAATGGGCACAAAGAAGGTTGAATAAAATACTATCGTGTTGCGAAGAAAAATACATAGATGCACTTGACAATGGGGAGGGGATGTCGATAAAGGAGGTTGAAAACCCAAAACTTCCATAAAAAAATGTAATGTACATTTCTCATGAGTATCAACACTTTGGTGTGCACATCCTAAGCAATGTCCATTGTATCCATGTTGAGAAAAGGTTGTGAAAGGAACTCCATAAATTTTTTATAAATCAATATTAGGAGTTGAAATACCATGAGAATTTAAAAGAGGCCCAATCAACATCTATACATGTGTTTGAATAAGAGGTTTGAGTTTCAAATTAAGGAACTTTATTTTTTGCAAAAGGAGGTTGTGTAGTCTAATGATTCTCAATCATCCTTTAAAGGTACCTCTTGGGTGAAGGAATATATTTAGTAGGGGGTGGTGTATTTTTTTGAATTATATTTAAAAATAAACAAATTGAAGAAGATTGAGATTGTGTTTATATATTCTCATCATCTGCCAAAGAGTAAAACTTATTGTTGTAGATAAACTTGACTTTGTGATGAAGAGTAGAAGGGGTGCTTGCATAGCATGAATCTAATGTCTATCTAAACTAAGGGTAAATGTGAGAGTATTCGGAATGATATGGATAAGTGTTGGAATAATTTTAGGTCCTACTTTGATAGGCAATGTGATTGTACCTGATGACAAATTACCAACATTATCAAGCCATGAATAGGAATAGAATAATTTTGAATAAGAGAAACTTATCCACCTTTATTTTATTCAACAAGTCAATGTTACATAAATTAAGAGATAAAAAAAATTATGATCTAGATCACATCTTATATCCTTGTTGTTTTTAATGACAACAATCATGAGGGGATAACATTGGTCTTAAACTTTTAAAGAAGGTAACTCATGTTGGTGGAACTCAATTTTTTTCTTTGGTTCTTGCATACAATCAAGAATGGTTTGTACCTCATTTTACCTAGAAAAAGTGATGTAAATAATTTTTATGAGGATTTTTTAATATTATAATGGTATTTAGGTGATGTTTCAATTAAGTCCCAAAGGGAGATCGTAGCTAAAGTATTATGAAGTTTATCAATAAGATTATACTCCTTACCAACATGTTGTAATCTTACCAACATGTTGTCACCATGGGAAAATGGGGTTTCCTCTTCAGAAACTAAGAGAATTTATTATAGGTGGTGGTAACATGACCTCATAACCTTACAAATTTTGTTTTTTTTTTACCTTGGATCTTGAGAGATGTTATGTCAAAGTTTGACATTTTTTGCACTTTTGGTACTTAAGAGAATGCATTGATATGGAGTGGATCACTTGTTTGGGTGACTTGGAAAGTGAAATGAATGCATTCCTATAATTTACCAACCCAAAAAGAGATATTTTTATATATGAATCAAGACCATTAAAATAAGATTAAAAGATACATAATGTTTCACCTTTCACTTGAGCACTTTTGCAACTTTTTGCAACAACTAAAAATTTGTCACATAAACAAATAGGGTGGAATCTTGAGAAATTGAGAAAAATTATTGTAGGTGGTATTAACATAACACTATAGCTTTAGGAAAATAATTCCTATGTACCCTAGGCCCCCAAAAACAATCCGTCAAAGTTTAACATTTTTTCACTTTATGCCCTTAAGGGGATGTGCTAGTATGGAGTGGCCTGAAATGTTTGGGAAACTTGGGGAAAAAAATAAAAATAGTCTTAGAATTTATCTACCCAAATTGATATGTTGGGACAGATAGATTGATCCTGTTATAAGAAAACAAAAAGATACACAATGTTGCACCTTTCAACTAAGTTCTTGTACAAATTTTTACGATAATTGAAAAGTTGACATGATGGAAAATGGGGTAGACTCTTTCAAAATTAAGAGAGGTTATTTTAGGTGGTATTAATACAATAATATATAACTATAAAGATTGTTCCTATGTACCTTGGGTCCCTACAAATGATCCATTAGATTTTCACATTTTTTTCACTTTATGCAGTCAAAGGGATGCATCGATATGGAGTGGCTCAAAATGCTTGAAAATTTTGGAGAGAAAAAAATAATATTATTATAATTCACCCACCTAGATAGAGCTATTGGTTTAAATGGATTGAGCCCATGATGAGAATATTGAAAGATACACAATGTTGTACCTTTCAATTGAGTGCTTTCACAACTTTTTCCAACAACTAAAAAGTTGTCACCATAGACAAACAGGGTTGACTCTTTAAAAACTATGAGAGGATATTGTAGGTGGTGGTAACATAATCCTATAGCCTTACATAAAATACTCATATGTTCCCCAGGTTCAAAGATACTTTATGCACTTTAGGGGATGCACTGATATAGAGTGGCTCAAAATATTTAGGCAACTAGGTGAGATAAAATAATATATTCTTGATATTTATTGGTTGACCCATAGTTGTTGACATAAATGGATCAAGTCCACGACAAGATGATTAAAATATACACAGCATTATACCTTTCAACTGAGTACTTTTACAACCTTTTGCAACAACAAAAAAGTTTTCACAAGGGAAAATAAGGTTGTCTCTTCATAAACTAAAAGAGGTTATTTTAGGTGGCATTAACATAACCCTATAGCCTCAAAAGGATCATTTCTATGTGTCTTGGTTCCCTAAAAATGATCTATCAAATTTTGAAGATTTTTTAACTTTACACCCTTAAAGGGATGGACTGGTATGAGGTGGCCCAAAATTTTCAAGTGACTTGGAGAGAAAAGCAATGGAATTCTATGTGTTTAACTTCCCAATCAAAGCTATTGGCACAAATGGATTGAGTCCATAATGAGCAAATTGAAAGATATGCAATATTGCACCTTTTAATTGAGTATTTTTTGCAACTAAAAACTTGTTAGCATGGGAAAATAATGTTGACTCTTTAAGAAATGAGAGAGGCGATTCAATCAAAATACATGCAACTTATGGATGTATGTGTCATTTAAACCTTCACTCAAAAATTCACATAATTATCAAATGTGAATAAGCACATTGTGCATGTACCATATAATTTAATGAACACTAATCACAAAGTAGACTTAACATAAATTAGTTACACAAATTTTATACAAAGTCCATAAGGCGCAAATCCTTCACATGTATTCACCATGAATAAGTACAATATGTATGTTATAGGAGTTTTATGTGTGTTCCTTGAGATTCATCAATATAGAGTGGCTCATAATGTTCATATGATTTAGTGAGATAAATGAGTTTATTCTTGGTGTTTTCTTTCCCAATCAAATTTATTGCAATAGATAAATTGATACCTGTGTGTGCTTGAATGTGACCTCTTAAATCAGGCACAAACTCAGCATAGTCCTTACTCAATCGTTCAATTCACAAAGACAAACATGAATTGTTTATCCTGCAAATTCAATTGAAGCGACTTGTTGCCTCCTAATTAGTTGTGGATGTCAAATTTACTCTCAGAAAAAGAGCTAACAACCTGACCATTGCTAACATGGAGGATTTCTAAAGCATGAGAGAAGATGAATTTGCCATTAATCTATGAAATAGAATGCAATTAATCTATGAAATGAATTGCAACTAGTCTAGAATTGAAATTGCAATTAATCTATGAAATCAAGTGCTCTTAATCTAGAAAGCTTAAAATGCTCTTAATCTAGAAATCAAATGCTCTTAATCTAGAAATGAAATTGCATTTAAACTAGAGAGCTTGAAAGAAAACATTGATATGTTAGAAATGTAAATGAATTGCAAATAAAATCAACATATTATTACTAATCCAAATTGAAATTAATCTAATTATGCAATTTAAGCTCAAAAGCATGAAATAATCAATGCAAATTTCACTATAGATTTGATGCTCTCAAAAATCATCCTCTCAAATGAAGAAAAAGGGG
>MU225721.1:1984725-2002725 GCA_018584345.1 Thuja plicata
GGATGGATTATTGCCACATGAGTGACCTTTCATATAGAATTATGGAATTCTTTTTGAGGATAATCCATTCAATCAATTAAATAACTATTCAATTCCTTTTTATGTATATTAGCTAAAGGGGGTGGAACTAATTTAATTTAAAAGCACTTAGGACTTTAGAATTAAATTAATTAATCATAGGGATTTTTAGCTAATAAACCTTGATAATTTAGGAATTAAATATAATGTCAGATTTATGCAAATTTGGGTTTTCTGCATTTGAGACTCAGTCAATTAAAGTCAATTAGGAGGAGAATTTGCCTAGTATAATAGGACTTCGGTGATGAGAAAATTGAAGGAACGCACCAAAATTGATTAGGATTATAAGGTGCCAATTTTGCAATTTTGGGGTGTTACAATACCATGATGAGTAGATTGAATGATACATAATGTTGCACCTTTCCACTCGGCTCTTTTGCAACTTTTTTTGACAACTGAAATATTGCCACCATAGGAAAAGAAGGTCAAATATTCAAAAATTGAGAGAGGTTATTGTAGGTGGTAGTAACACAACATTTTAGCCTTAGAAAAAACATCCATATGTACCCTAGGTACTAATAAATGTTGCATCAAATTTGATATTTTTTGCACTATTGGCACTTAAGGGATACATCTATGAAAAGTGGCACAAAATGTTTTGGTGACTTGGTGACATAAATGAGGGTATTCTTGGAATTTACCTAAAAAAATTAATATATTGGCATATATGGATTAAGCCTCAAAAATAAGAAGATTGAAAGATACACAACACTACACCTTTCAACTGAGCACTTTTGCTACATTTTGCAACAACTAAAAATTCATCACCATAGGTAAAAAGGGTTTACTCTTAATAAATTAGCATATATTTTTATAAGTGTTAGTAACATGACCTTATAGCCTCAGATGGAATGATCATATATGTCATATATCCTAAGAAGTGTTGTATCAAAGTTTAATATTTTTTGCACTTTTGGCACTTAAGGGGATGCAACAGTACAAAGTGGTCTAAAACATTTGGATGACTTGGTGATTGAAATGAGATTATTCTTCGAATTCATATATAGAAATAGAGTTTTTTGTGTAGATGGATCAAGCTCATGATGAGAAGATTGAAATATATGCAATGGTGCACCTCTCAATTGAGCACATTTGTAAAAACTAAAAATTTGTCACCTGAGACAAATAAGGTTGAATATTCATAAACAAAGAGAAGTTATTATAGATGGTTGTAACATAATAATTTAGCATTAGAAAATTCATTTATATGTACCCTAGGTCCCTAGATGTAATCTATCAAAGTTTGATGCTTTTTGTAATTTATGCACTTAAGAGGATTACTTGGAATGTTTAGACTTTTTGGGGAGTGAAATGAGGGCATTCCTGACATATACCCACCCAAATGGAATTTTTTGAATAGATAGATCAAACCTACAATTAGTATATTGAAATATACACAATGGTGCACCTCTAAATTGAGTGTCTTTGCAACTTTTTCCAACAATTGAAAAATTGTCACCACAGACAATTAGGGTGGAATCTTTAGAAACTAAGAGAGGCTTGTAGGTGGTAGTAACACAAGCTTTTATCCTTATATATAATGTTCCTATGCATCCTGGGTCCCTAGAAATGATTTGTCAAAGTTGAAATTTTTTTTCACTTTATGCACTTACGAGGATGCACTGGTATGGAGTGGCCTAGAACATTTGAGTAACTTGAGGAACAAATGAGGACATTCCTATAACTTAACCACTCAATTAACTATTTTGGAATATATGGAACAATCCCATGGTGATTATATTGAAACTCCATCTTTTAATTGAGCACTTTTGTAACTTTTTGCAAAAACTAAAAAGTTGTCACTTTTGATAGGTGCTTTGCCTCTGGAATCGAAGCATTGTTGTTCTTAGAAAATCCAAGAATTCACAAGGGCTTATTATCTCTTTTAAGACCAAAATAAAATGCTAAAACTATTCAGATAGTGAACAATTGGGGAGACATCATCTTGTATCCTGTTTCAACTATTTTTAGAGTGTATGGTTTCAGAGGAGTTCCAAATGTACTTCCATATCATGTTACCCTTAAAATAGGTGTTGCAAAAATACTCATGAAAATGGTTGGGCTCCAAGAGGAGGAATTACTAGGAAAATTGAAAGGTTCCATATTCCCCACTATTACAATTGCACACCAATTCATTATCACCAAAGAGGGTGGACACATTTGCACAAGTACCTTGAACCTTATCAGATGGAAACATCAGTGATAAGATGTGATGATAATGAAGGATTCATAAGTGAAATGTTTAGAAAAATAATAAAGTGTTTGACATTGGAGAACCAGTTTAATTTCCCTAAGGACATAATCAGAAATGAGTACAACCTACAAGAACAAGAGATCAAAAAGGAGAAATGGTTAGTGTACAAGAAAACATTGGATTTTGTTCATCACTTTGATAAGGGGTATGATCCTTTAATAGTATTCATGCCCTGGGCTAAGAATATAGAATCTTTAATGATAATTTTTGAGGATATTATGCAATCCTTAAATGAGAAGAAAGAAAATGTCATACAAGCAGAGCCAGAGAAGGCTAAAGCAATATTGAATAGGGCTATTCCCACTAGAGGCATTCCACCAAGAAGATATGTCTTGCAATAGAAAAAGGGGTATAGTATGGTGTTGCCAAGGACAAAGGTAGTTTCTACTTAAAAGGGAAAGAGACCTTTGGAATCAGATACTCAATCATTGTCATCTCCAAAAAGGCAAAGGATACCTAGTGACCGAGGATAGTTATAAATCCTATGGTTCACTATGGTAAATTGGACATAGGTTGGGTAGATTTGTGTTAGGAAATGTTGAATTGATGTTGTTAACATCATTTCTCATGGAAATAAACCTTGGTTAGTTCCTAGGAGTTAGTTTTGCAAAAGTTGTCAAATATTGTCAACAACATTATTTGTAAAACCAAAAGTTGCTAATTACAACATTTTGAAAAGTTGTTACCCAACGTTCATAACCACCCACAGTCAATTGGAACTAGGGGAAATGTTTTAAATTGTGTCAACCATTGTTGCAAAGTTGGTTGGAAGAGAATTGTAGGAAGTATTTATATAAATTGAATGAAACACTACATTTTACCATATTTGACTGATATTTTGTTGTGCACGATCCGGTATGGATTCAAATGATAAATCTAGTCTGATAGGAAGTTGGGAGTATGTCTTAGTTTTCATTTTCATCAAACCAGAGATCTTAAGGTGGATAAATAAGATATAATTCATGTCACAGTCAACTGGAAGTTGATATTTTGAAGAAAATTAGGGTCATCAATTTCAGACCCTCATACCTTCCAATGTAACCGTGAAAAGTTCCTCAAACTAGATTTAAAGGAGAGGTATGGGAATTTATTTTAGTTTTTATTTTGGTTTTAGATATTTTTGTTGTAGTTGCAAGGAGAAATGTCTAAAACCCTAGCTCGACATTCCTATGTGACGAGCGGAAGTGTTTAACTAGAAGGTTGTAGACGCCCATAACTTTAGATGGGCATTGATTCAAAGCCTAAGGATGGAGGAGGAGACTCCTTCCAAGTGTCCCTAGATATTCCCACATTTGGTTTGGAAAAGATCCAAATCTATAGTGTACTTCTTTCTTTAGGTGTCCCAATTAGACCACCTAGGCATTAGTGAAGATTTCCAAGTAAACTGAGTTGGTGAAGGATCCATGATTTATCCTCTTAGGAAAAGTGTTGTCCCAACATGTGAAGTAAGGCTACATAATTTTTTTTGGATGTATTTCAGTGGTTTTTGTTACAAAACCCCAAAATAAAGAGTAGCAGGCAATATCGAGTAGCAAGCAATACCGAGTAGCAGGCAATACTAAGTAGCAGGCTATACCGAGTAGTAGACTGTGCCGAGTGACAGTAAATGTTGAGTAGGACAGTTTTGAATTATTGGATTGAATTGAATCAAAGGAGTAAGTTGGTTGATTTGAGGGATGTCAAAGGAGTGTTTTGACATGCGTGAATGATTTAGGGGCTTGGGAATAGATTGGAATGACCTTGAACAAGGAAGGTGCATTGGAAACTTTAGGTGAACAAGGGTACATTAAGGAGATGTATGAAACAATGGTCAACTCAGTATGGGGTTATGGGGGTAAGTGATTTGATGAGTTGGTGAATAGGTAAACAATAATTTAAAGGTGTAGGGATCTAGTGCTGGGTACTACAGTCGAAAGGGGTAGGAAGGCTTGATAGGATCAATCAAGGACTTGTAAATTGCTACAAGTTTTTCTAGTGACCAAACCCTCTACGCCAAGTGGTATCAGAGAAAGAAGGATCCTTAGGAGTATTGTGAACCATGTTTGGAGTAGATGATGATGGTGAGATGCCATCAAGGATAAAAATGTAGAACTTTTAAGGTTTGTGAAAGAGCATAAGGTAATGCATGAGGCATAAATGGAGAAGATGGCCGAAGACATGAAAAAGCTAACAGAGAAGATAGGGAGAAAGAGTGGTGGAGACTCTGGTGAAGATGAGGAAGGGAGTGAAGAAGAACCCCTTGAGAAGGAAGAGGAAGAGGTTCCTACAGATCATAGACTACTCTTGAAGACCCTAAAATCTATGTAGAGGAGAACCATGGATATTAATGTTAGAAACACTAAGAGGGGGGGTGAATCAGTGTTTGGCAATTTAGTATATTTCAGCAACTTGAAACTTAAACCAAAATAGATAACAGATTAAGCATAACACATTAACACATAACACAAGATATGTTTACAAGGAAACCTTGATCAGAGGAAAACCCCAGTGGGAATTTGTACCCACAAATAATTGTACTAATCTTATGAACTTGTTAGAGTTCCTTTTCCATGTTAGGAGCAGTCTTTACAATGAAAGTACAATGACCCTATTAGGATTATTTAAAAAACCCTATTAAAGTTGGATGTCTCACTGCTAGAGCTCACTGCTCAATAAGAAGAAGGCTACAACCTCCTGATAACATATACTCACAATATCTGAAAGTAGAACTATTGTTATGACATTGCTTGTCTGATCAGTTCCTCTTATGCGTTGAAACTCTAATCACTAGTAGAGATTTATCTCATTTTGATTATTCTTCTTTATCTTCTATCTTACATGTAATCATTCTCTTTCAACCATTCAACATCTAATACAAAATACATGTTAATTATATATACATAGTCAATAGACAGGACCGAAGACTAGGACTTAGTCGACCCAAAAACAACATACACAACACTTCCAAATGAATTGGCTTAAGCGTGTTTACATGAGTGATAATAACATAATTATAATCATATTACAATAGGTGCATAGCCAAAATAAAACAAATTAACATGCACTAATCAAAATCTGGAGTCGGCTCCATGCTCTGTTCTATCGAGCTGCTAGGGCACTTGGACTTGTTGTAACTTCACCATACTGATATATCTCAACCTGCATGTGTAGACTTAGCATAATATTGTATCCATAAGCTTTTATCCAAAGACATAGTCCATGAATCAATCATACACATGTGTGTTGGTGCTTTGATCAGCGGATATATCTCTAACTACACTGTCTTCTATACTTAGTCAGTTTTTGGTCATCAAGATTTATGAACTGATTGTAAAAACTCCTATATGACTTTGTTACCATAATGAGAACAAAAAATTATTCATATAATCTCTATAGAGTCAACTTTCCAACAATCTCCCCCTTTTTCATTAATGGCAACAAAGGAATGTGGCTAAGTTACAAAACTTTGACTTGACACAAAACTGCTATATCTTTTCAAAATATACATCATAGTTTTATAAAGAAATCTCCTTTATATGCACTGATCTTATTTATATGCTATACTCCCCCTTTTAAATTGATGACAAAGGTTTCAAAAATTGAATGTCTCTAAGTACTTTCTCAGAGTACACATCTGGATATGCAATCTGTAGATTCTTGATTTATTGTTGCCAAAATGCCTTGAGTGCATCAATAGTCTGAAGATGGGCGCATAACGCATATGTGAGCTTCTCCATCTTTACCAAATCCATGTATGGGCCTTGATCATATGTGACAATAGTTGCATCAACCTATTTGATGTTCTCATTTAGTACAGCTAAGGAGGGCGCAAGTGCATTTCTCAATTGTGTTTGTCTGGTCCTTATCTTGTTGAAATCTATCTTGGCTTTCTCAATTTTATCTATCTACCCTTGATAGATGTTGTTACAGATATTGATGTCTTGAGAAGAGGTTTCAACTAATTTCCTTATATTTTCAACCAAGATTTTTGCTTCCTCAATCTTCTTGATGTGTTTAGAAGTGAATTTTCCTCTGTCTATACAGTTAGCTATCACATTTCTACCTTTTGTTGCTAACTATTTCAAAATTGCTTGACCAATCTTCAATGAGTTGAGATCTAAAGAGAAGTTCTTTTTTATTTCATCCAACCTTTCCTTTTTGTACTTGTCTTCTACAATTTTAGTAGCTGAGTCTACTAGACTTGTGAAATTTTCTTTCAATCTTGTCAAGATGCCATCGACATCATCAATTGATTGAATATTTTCCAATTTCTTCTCTGTTGGCACTAGGTTGTTCAAAATGTTTACTGAATCAAGAAAGAGAGGATTTCTAATAACTTGTTTCTCTTTTTCTTTCTCCATGGCTAATACACTTATTTTGATCAAGTCTTCTTCTCCCCATGCATCTAGGTTTGTTGAGTTAGGGGTCAAACTTGACAGCAATGATATTGATGGTTTGATAGATGGAGTAAATATAGCATTTTGACTAACATCCATACATTCCTTTTTCACTGGGATCTCCACAGAGGGTGGTTCATTAGATTGATTACCTTCCTCATTATTCAAACATGTTGAGTCTTTAGTAAGAACTTCATCTTGCTGCAAGGAGGTATTATTAGTGCATAACTTCTCAGCTTCTTCAGTGCTAACAAATGCTTTTAAATCATTATCTGAAGTTTTCATTTTTATCTTAACATCATTGATCATAATGGTTTCATCTGAATCTTTGATTTTATTAGAGGGTCATGGAACTTTGGGCATAGAATCATATGGACCTGTCATAGGCACATTGAGAATCTCTGGTTCTTTTTCTTGTTTGGAAGGAACTAGAGTCACTTTAGTGGTAGGTGTCATTGATGGATACATATTTCTATCCAAAAACACTTGCTTGAATTCTTTTTTCAGTCTCTTTTCCAATGGACTCGTACTCTTTATTCATAATGAGAAGAGTTCTTGTCTTGATTCTTAGATGAGGTTTTACCAGATCTAATATTATTTCCTTCTCATCATGTGAGAAAATAGGGAGAAGATTATCTAGTGTTTCTTCTCTAATCCTCACATCTTCTTCTATTGCTTGTCTTTTTAATAGGTCAAGTATGTTCCATAACCTGTCTGGAATGACTGTCTTAAGTTCCAAAATTGTCCTTTTGAATTTGATCATATGTGAGATAATCATAGAATATATTTCTGATTTAACTATCTATTGATACTTGTCATAGACATTTGCAATTGAATCTAGTTGTCCTTAATTAATGATTATGGTCCTTAAGATTTCAAGACTAGGTCTGAATCCTACCACAGGAGGGGCTTGAGCGTTCTTTACTTTGCTTCATTTTGTCCTTGAGAATGGGTGGCTTGTGGGAAATTTCTTCCTTCTAGTAATCTTTCTTGGCACAAAAGGTGGAGAGGATTCTAGGTCAATAGTAGTAGAGGGCGTAGATGTGCTCTCATCAAACTTCTTCTTTTTCTTCTTGTGGATATCATCAGGTTTTTCTATTTTGACTTCTACTGGTGTTTTCTTAAGTTCTCTTGCAATTTTAGCTTACCTACCTTTATCTAGGTCTTCTTGGGTGACACCATGAACTTTTAGAATGTTAGAGGTAATCCTTGATGCTTTCCTCTTATATATTATCTACACCATATAGGACATAATCAACTTGATTTGTCTTTTCTCTGTATGTGCCCCATCTAGGTTCATTTGGATCTTTAGGCGCATATAGAAGGACTCATGCATATCCTTCCAAAATATTTTCTTCTACTTCATAACCAAGTGGTTGAATCCATTTGGTTCTTGGCTCGATTGCTTCCATGCATGTACAGTCTGTTTCCACCATGAAGTATATTGTGTCCTTGTATTTGTCAACTATGTTCTCAGGTATCCTGAACCTTTTCTGCATCTTAATTTAGAATGTCTTTATTTCCATATCCATGGAATCCCTTATACTGCTTTCTAATGTAGCTTTCAATGAAATTTGAGACAAAGTAGGCTTTCTCCTATCTAGGTAAAGAATAGAGACCTTACCAACAATGTGTAAGTATAAGTATACAATCAACGAGCCAAATCTAAATATTTTTCTCTTGTCATACTTGATAGCTTTAATATTCTCAATTAGTTGTGTGCGTAATATTTCACAAAGGTTATATTGAGTGTTATCTCTAGCCATCCTGATTGCTGCCAGAATTGTAGCTGTGGATACACTATTAAATCTACTTATGTGCTAAAATTTGTAACCAAGTATCATGGTGATGAGTTTGATGTCTTTCTCCATAATAGGATCAACAGTCATTCTGCGCCTATCACTTATGGATAAGCATGCCTACTCAACCTGTTTCTTGACATCCTTTCCAGTGGGAAGAATAGGTCCAACCTTAGAGAGTTTGGTCATCTCATGAATGAGATCAGCAGTAATATGGACAGGAACTTCACCAATCCAAAATAGATCATCATGAATCCTACTGAGTAGAATTTTAACCCATTCTGGTTCATAGAACTCATGCGCATTTGCATATTCAAAGATAGGGTTATTAGTGAGATGTGAGAATTCATCCTTGAATGAGTAATCCGGTTTCATCATAGATGACATGAGCATAGTTATGTTGTTATCACCAATAGACTCCTTCTTATAGTAAATGCAAGTGCGTATGTCCTCAACATGCACGACTCCTAATGGAGTCTTGGAAAATGCTCCCTCAACATCATCCAAAATTGGCTTGAAAGGATGCTTCTTAAACACATATCTCTTTTTCTCAGAGATATCAAACACTATAGGAGTAGCCATTACTTACTTGTAACTTTCTTAAATAGGGTTTCACAGAGATTCCGAAATGACGCATTTGTGCTAGGGTTTTGTTACAACTACAATCCACTTTGCTAACCAACCAATGGTAATTATTCAATACTATGATGCTTGAATCTCCTATGCTCTCCAATTGCTTCAATCTCAAATGTAAAAGTGAAGATATAAGATCTTTTACCTACTTATAAATGAGTTACTACATTTAATGATTGTTGTCGTAACATGGTTTCCACTGAGAATTTCAATCTTTGTTCTTGTTGAATTACAAGCTATGAGTCTATGCATACTTCCTCATTTTTTGACCAAATACATGAATTCATAGGCATATACTCAGAGGTGAGTATACCATCCATGTAGGGGTTTAGAGCTAGATTAGCTCCCCTATGACCATGAGGGTCATCTAACCAGAAATGGAAGTTGCGTCCATTATGGATGCATCTACCACTTTGTCAACACCATCATCTTTCTTTACTTCAACCCATATTTTTCCTGAATCTTCTTTAGCTTTCACAAACTTGACTTCTCCAGATTCTTCAAATAGAGATCCTTGAGATTTGTTAGGTTTTTATTTTCTTTGAGTTCTAGATCTACAAAACCTTGAGATGTGTCCAGCTTTGTTACAAGAATGATAGATTACTGGTGGCTTGTTGACATGATTAACCATGTTGCACTATTTAGTTGTGTGTCCCTTGTAGTTGCATATCTGACAAATAATGTTCTGATAATTTTGTTGTGATTGATTTATTTGATTGTACTGAGTCTGACTTCTTTGATTTTGTTGTGTTTGATTTCTTAGATTTGATCTATAGTGTATGGCTCTATGTCCAAATTTGTTGCATGAATAAAATTAACCATTGAAAGGTATTACCTCTTTATAATCCCTTTCCATATGTCCTTGTTTGTTACAAGCATAACAAGTGTGGTTAACTAGTTTGTGTTCATCTTTAGGTGGTTCTGATTTAGGCTCTGCAAGATTCTCAGTTGCCTTTGCTTCTGTAGTTTCTTCTTATGCTTTCTTTCTTTCTTGCATTGTATTTATTTGTATTTGTGCTTCATTGTATCCAACACCAATGGTATCACCTCTTAAATTTTGTGCATAAAGCTATGATTGTAATAGATCAGAACTTGTGTGTAATTTCTCAATATGATTCTTGGCTTCTGTCAACTTGGATTCTATCTTTTTCTTGATGTTTCACTTCTGCTGAGGCCATGATCTCCTCAAGTGGTTAAACTTATTTCAGAGGACCAAAGCTCTGATACCAATTGTTAGAAACATTGAGAGGGGGGGTGAATCAGTGTTTGGTAATTTAGTATAGTTCAACAACTTGAAACTTAAACCAAAATAGATAATAGATTAAGCATAGCACATTAACACATAACATAAGATATGTTTACGGGGAAACCTTGATCAAAGGAAAACCCTAGTGGGAATTAGTACCCACAAATAATTGTACTAATCTTATGAACTTGTTAGAGTTCCTTTGCCCTGTTAGGAGCAGTATTTATAATGAAAGTACAATGACCCTGTTAGGAGTCTTTACAAAACCCTGTTAAAGGTGGATGGTTCACTACTAGAGCTCGCTGCTCAATAAGAAGAAGGCTACAACATCCTGATAATAGATACTCACAATATCTAAAAGTAGAATTGTTGTTATGACACTGCTTGTCTGATCAATTCCTCTTGTGCAATGAAATTCTAATCACTAGTAGAGCTTTATCTCATTCTTATTATTCTTCTTTCTCTATTATCTTACTTGTAATCATTCTCTTTTAACCATTCGATGTCTAATACAAAATATATGTTAAGTATATATACATACTCAATAGACGCAACCAAAGACTAGGACTTAGTCGGCCCAAAAACAACATACATAACGCTTCCAAATGAATTGGCTTGAGCATGTTCACATGAGTGATAATATCATAATTAGAATCATATTACAATAGGTTCATAGCCAATGGAAAACAAATTAACATGTGCTAATCAAAATTTGGAGTCAACTCCATGCTCTGTTCTGCCAAGCTACTAGGGAATTTGGACTTGTTGTAACTTCACCATACTGATATATCTAAACCTTCATGTGTAGACTTAGCATAATACTATATCCATAAGCTTGTATCCAAAGACATAGACCATGACTCGATCATACGCAGTGTGTTGGTGCTCTGATCAGCGGATATATCTCTAACTACATTGTCTTCTATACTTAGTCAATTTTTGGTCTTCAAGATTTATGAACTGACTGTAAAAACTCCTATATGACTTTGTTTCCATAATGAAAACACAAAATTAGTCATATAATGTCTGTAGAGTCAAATTTCCAACATTTAAGTTGGAATTTCCTAACTATAATGGGAAGATGGACCTAGATGTTTCTATCGATTAGGTTGATGCTCTCACAAGTTTCTTTGACTGTGAAGATATCCCTGAGAATTAGAGGGTAAAAATTTCCAATTCAAAGTTGAAAGGATCTGCACTCACATGGTGGAATTTCACTCAAGATGAAAGGGTGAAGGTTGGTAAGAGACCAGTAACTACTTGGAAGAGGATGGTAGCCTTACTCAGAGAGGCATATGTCCCTGAAGATTATGAAGTTCAACTTCATAAGAGGAGGATGAGTTTGAGGCAGAAAGATTTAGATGTCTCAAGTTATACTAAAGAATTTTAGAGGCTTTTCATGAAATCCAATTTGGCAGAGCTTGAATGTGTGAAACTTGCAAGATACATGCAAGGATTGAGGGTCCCCATACAAGATGAACACTGTTAGAATAACTGAGAGGGGGGGTGAATCAGTTGGTTCTCAATTATCCTATAGTCCCAAATTCTTCCATATGTATATAACAACAATTTCAAACATATAATTCAACTCAGTGAAATGTATATTGTAATCTCAAACTTTAGTCATATAGTTGTTTACCGAGTATTAGTAAATTAATACTATGATTACCGATCAATGCAGATAAATTAATGTGTACAAAAAAATAACAATCCACAACAATCGTACACATTGACACATAGATTTTTAATGTGGAAAACTTACTAAGGGAAAAACCGCCTGGGAACAATAACCAAAAATATTTCACTCTTCTGAAGTGAGCTCGGTTAAGAGCCAACCCTGTTAAAGGTTACAATCCACATTGTTAAATGTGACTTGGTTAGAAGATTTAAAACTAATATTTCTCTCTTGACCATGCATTCACTATGGGTTCAACAAGAAAACACTCAACATTCATTAGAATGTCATAATAAAGACTTTCAAGTCCTACTTGATTAAGAGATTTATCTATAACAATGGTTAAATTGATACAGTAATGATCTGATTCAAATACAACTATGTTTGCAGATTTTTAGATCTATGATAAGTACATAATACCTCTGATCAATTTGTTCACTTTATTTCATTTTATCATTCATACTATGTTCTTCTCAGTAATGCTCTTTCCTCTATTGCTCAATGATGACTGCAGAAAATGATCGGTTTTGTCTTTAACCAGTTTGATAAGTCATGCATAAACTTTGCATGTGTGCATCAGGTGTGTTTCATAATGAATCTCTTGTCTCTTATATAGACATCATACCTCATTTAGTTTCCATCCTTTATATATTTCCACTTAATCTCCATCGTTGATTTTGCCACTTAAACCTTCCTCGGTAGTTGTGTTATAAACATGTTTCAATCTTCGTTATCTGATCTTCCTTGAATTTTCATAACCATTTGATCAACATAACAAACCTTACCATTTACCTCAAAATCTTTTGGAAATAATGGAATGGTGTACTGAGAGAGGAGGGGTGAATCAGTACCTTCAAAACTTTTATCATTTTAACCTTTATCCTTTTAGTAATCAAATGTATTACCAACCATTTATGATATCTTATCTTTGTGTATGTAATATCAATTCATTAACTCAATAAGCATGTAAAAAATTCATAGAAACATTCATGAAATGTATAGACACATGACACAAGATTTGGTAACACAGAAAACCCCTGTTAGAAGGTAAAAACTATGGTGGGGATGAAACCCACAAAGCTTCAGTATCTGTAGAATGGAAGGGGTTGGTTAAGGCTTACAATTTGATCACTTCTAATGATCTACCCTGTTAGGAGTATTATGAGGAGACTAGTTAAGGTCTACTCTATTAAGAGCTTTAGCAACATTTTTTAGTGTGCACTCAGTTAAGATATTTACAAAGGATTGTTAAATCCACCTTTCACAAGGATTTCTTCTATTTGCTACACTTTTTAGAATGTAGACAAAAATATTCACTGACCTAAGTGTATGCAATCTACAATTGCTGATTTATAGATCCATTAAATTCACATGTACAATGTATCACCTAATGTGATTGATTAATACCTTTGTTGCTCGGTAGCCTTGATTCTTGGTTCTTGATAACCTATTTCATCTTTTGTTGTTCTGCTTCTTGAAACTCTTAGTCTGATCTATATATGTGCTTCTTGGCTACTCTCATCCTCACACACGTATGAAATGAATGATTACACATCTATTTATACAATAGATTGACCTAATTAAGTTTTACGTACTACAATGATAACTCTATGATCAAAGGTTTACAACTTGAACTTGATCTCCTAGTTTGTATGTTTTCAATCAGTTAGACTGATTAATACAATTAAAATTATATTTCTTGTCCTTCGAGAAATGGTTTTAAATCAAATAAAAAAGCTAAATATAAAACATAAGTGTTTTATCTGACGTGGAAGTCAAATCTACATTTCTCGGGTTATAACTGACTCTCGGTGTCTAATGCTCAGGTTGCTCTGTTGTCAGTATGTCGGTGTTCCTTCTATGAACTGTCCATTGGGTTCCCTTTCTCTATCGGGTTCCTCTATTTTTCTTCTCTATTGATTTACACTTAAACATTTTTGGGTTGAACTATGCAAGCTATTTTGGGTTTCTCTTAACACTTTCGGTGACCTTTGTTATCTGTACTTTCAATTTGTACTGAAAGTCTGTCTTTTGGTGTAGTGTTACCAGTGGTCCAAAAATGGTTTTCCCTTTGCATACTAATGGAAAAAATAATGTCTTCAATCTCCCCCTTTGACATTAGTATCAAAAACTGATATGTGCAAAATACTAAAATGTGTAGTATGTTCACCATGTGTTTACCCTGTCATTTATGACTCCCCCTATGTATATGCCAGTATAGTATATGTATATACATGTACACTTGCCTTTATACTATAGTCCCTTTTCACCTTATCTTCATATTATTTTCCCCTTTTGTAATATATCATTCTTCCCCTTTTTAGTATTGTACATATCATTTTCCCCCTTTTTTAATAGTAAGGGCAAAGGTGTATACTTACAACTTATCAAAAATATGGGAATAGGAATTCTTCATGTCTTCCATCAGTTTCTCCCATTTCTCCTTTAGGTGTTCAAGAGTCATTTACTCCAGTGTGATTCGAGCATGCATATCATAGATGTTGTCTGCGATAGACATCTCTTGGGTGGCAATTGATTGTCTTACCGAAGTCATGTATTGTTGCAGAGTGTAAGATGTGGTAGAATTAGAGCTTATAGCTCGGTAACCTCATCTCTAAACTTGGTTTCTGCTTCTATAATTTCCTATCTCAACCTTCTAGACTCCATAATATTTTCCAAATGCATCTTGATTGCATTTTCATTTGTGGTTAGACCTTGTGCACTTGTATTTAGATCAGAATCTATTTGTGCAATCTTATCACTAATTTCCTTAGTGAATTTATCTAAAGTGCACAACTTTTGTATTAAGGAAATAGCTTCATAACTTATTGGATCTAATTCATCTTCAAGTTCTGAGAGTTTTACCTTGTTTACTTCCACTTCTTGGCTGATCTTTTCTGTCAATTTGTATTGATATTTTTTTTCTGCTTGTTCTTCAATGGCTTTTTCTGCATCCACATTCTGAGATGTGATGGCCTCAGTTAGCATAGGAAGTTGTTCAAGGATGGGGGCATCTTGATCAACATCTACGTCATGCACTATTTTTGTCAATATATCCCTTGTAGTTTCTAATACTAGTGATTCTTTGTCCTCTTTCCTTAGCTTTTCTTGAATAGCTTTCCTCTGACATATTTCCCCATACTCTTGGAGAGATTCAAAATCCAATGTAGAATGGTCACACTTCGGTATCTCAATGATTTCATCTAGTGTTACATGTAGCTTGGTCTTCTTTGTCTTCTTCTTCTTCTTGGATGCTGAGTGGGAAGCACTTGAATGTAGTACCAAAGCAAGATCCTTTGCTTGGTCAGATGTGCTAGATGAAGGCTTTTGTGGTGTTGTGTCTTCTGCCTACTGCTTGGTATCTACCTATCAGTTGGGAGTGGATGTATCCACATCAACCTTCGGTTTATCTATAGCATCCCCTTCAGTGTCCTTAGGATTATACCATTAATCTCTAAGTTCTATTGAGGATTAGTGACCCACACTTAGTCATTTCATTAGGCAGTTTTAGTTGGCTATCATTGTGGCTGAGCTAAAACTATACAAGGTCAAGCAACATTGCTGAGTAGTTTTTCAGTATGCCTAATTTCATTTGCAAGCCGAGTTACATTGCCGAGCCGAGTAGAGACAGGGATGTTAAATGTTGAGCATGACATTTTTTGTATACTTGTCAGGAATGATACAAACTTCAAGGATAAGTGATCTGGCTGAATTGTATAAGCTTTTTGGGCTGACTTATGTGTGCATTTAATATTCTTATACGAAGTTAATTATGCATTTAATTGTTTTATCTTATGCATTACTCATTGTAAACATTAATTGTAAGACCATCATGGTATGGGTATTGGATCTTGATCGTTGATCTAGATCTCACTGTTAGATCTGTATAGATATATTAGATTGCTTTGAAACCCTATTTCGCAAGATGTGCAAGAGGCAGAAGAATAATTGTTAAGTGACTGCATTTTGAAGTGAAATGCACAGAGGGTTATTTTGTTAAGAAGCAGAGATCAAGCAGAGCATAACACAGTGAACAGCAGAGTAAAGGTATATCAGATTATAAGATCAGAAGAGATACTGTAAAGAGGAGATCTATCATCAGCATCAGAGTGCATATCAAAGGATCAATACTTGAGACCTTTTAATCATTGTATCAGGTGAAAATCTCTTAACAGAGTGGTTTTAGTAGGCCTTTATTTATCTCTTAACAAAGTGCTTACTTCATTGTAAGTTTAAATCCTTTAATAGGGTAGATTATAATGATCTGAAGCTCTTAACTGAGCAGACCTCTAATAGGGTAGATTACATTTTGTAATCAAACATTGTAACCTTAACAGGTACACTTTATTATTGCAGTAGTGGAGACTTTTGTGGGTGTCATCCCCACCCGAGTTTTACCTATTTGGGTTTCTGGGTTACCAAATTATTGTGTAATGTGTTATTTATTTCATGGTGTGGATGCTATCTGAGATTACATTAGATTCATTTATGTATGAATGTGGATCAGTTTATTTTAAGTGTTTACATTTGAAGATTTGATTCACCCCCCCCCCCCTCAGTATCTTGCTTTCCCATTATTGTATTTCCAACAATTGGTATCAGAGCTCAGTTCTCAAAAAGAGTCATAATCAGCTTGAGAATTAAGATCTTGAGATGGAGATCTACAACATGGGTAAATTCATTAAGAATCAAAAGATTGATATTCAGCTAGCACTCCAACAGCTTGAGACTGCCAGACAAGAATTAAAGAAGTCCTTGACTACAAGAAAAGATTTGGCCAAACAAATGAATGACACTCATTATCAGGAAGAGGACACCATAATTATATTTCAGAATGGAGATTCTACTGAGAGCGATGTAGCAATAGCAGATCTACTGGAAAAGAATAGTGCACAATGTGAAGAAGTCAAAAATTTGAAAAAGGAACAAGAAGCCCAATCAATAAGAATGTGTGAAGTTGTTGAACAGAAAAAGAAAGTCGAAGATGACAAGGCTATGGTAGAAGAAGACAAAATAATGATGACTACCAAACTTGATGAAAGAACACATGATGTGCAAACATTGACTGTTAATCAAGTAGACATGGCTAATCAACTACTACTTGTGAATCAGGAGATCAACAGGAAATACTTGGAGATTGTAAATCTTAGATCTGAGAACAGTCAATTGAAAGATAAATTGAGATCTGAGAAAGAACTTAATAACAGAGTAAATGATCCAAGTGTAGCTATGAACTACTTTGAACAATTGGTGGAAGCATCAAGACGACCTAAAGATTCTTCTGGGTTAGTCACACTAAACAACATACAACCACTGAAGATGGAGAATCATCTAAGATAGGTGAAAGAAAGAATGCAAAGATGAGAAATAAGAAACCTATTTGTTGTTAGGAATAAGGTGTCTCAACCTTGGATAATTCCTATTCTTATTATTTGTTTTGTAAAATATATTTCTGACAAATAATGTTGATGTGTCGGCATCTTGAATTGTGTGTAAGGAGATCATGGCTAAAATGGTTATGACGGATTCCTATGACACGTAAGAGCTATGTCAGGAAGATTCAATGACAGGTGAAGACATGTGGCAACTGATAAATTTGAGTACTGTACACTCTTCCCCAATCGTGGGGTTCGGAGAATGGTAAAACCCTAATACGGTTATCTTTGGGAGTAGCCCTAAAAAGTGAAGCGCGTGATATAAGCATTTTTTAGGGTTGCAAAGAGTAGTGATGCGAGTGTATTGTTGGAATGTTTTATGCTGTCGTGATTTTTTTTCAAGGGTTTTGAAATCTTCTGAAATAACTTGCATTGCAAGTGTATTGTAAGCTATAATAGTTTTGATCAATACATTGTGCAGGTTTTGGAGTGCTGGGGTTTTTTCCAAAAGGTTTCCCCAGGGTATATCATTGTGTCATTCTCTATTTTTCTGTATGCATGGTA
>MU225721.1:2010963-2031057 GCA_018584345.1 Thuja plicata
CCCCCCCCCCCCCCCCCCCTCTCAGTTATCCTTGAAGTATTCTAACAGTTATATGGTTAAAATTAGAGAAGTAGGAGATAATGAATTAAGGAAATCCTACAGCAAACTGTGTGATAATGGAGTTCTGAAGGTAGAATTCAAACACTTAGCTGAAAAAGGATTAACTCATGCCCTAGATTTTCCCCAAGGTTTCAAAGATGAATGGATCAAGGTTATCCTTAGCCGAGTTCATGAAATGAGTATGTGGCTAGACAATGGACCAGTCAAGATCACCAGGAGCATGATTCATCGAGTGACTGGATATCCTGTAGTGAATGGAAAGTGAACCATGAGGGATAAAAGAAAAGAGGAAATTACATTGAACACTGGAGTAGTATGGCATAATAGAGGTATGACTATCTCTATAATTACTGACCTAGAACTTGATTTTGGAGTAAGGGTAATTGCACACAAGTTCTATCAGTCCAGAATATTGGATAGTGTTCCATGTATAGTAGTTGATCAGGCATGGAAAATTGTGAAGAAGAATCACACATATGATCTTGTCGAGCTACAATAGACACAGTTAGCTAAGAACCTTGCATCAATCAGAAAGGCTAAGAGCTCGTCATGTAAGTTTGGTTCTTTACTAGCATGTATATTTTTCTACATTCAGGACACATTTCCTACACTAGGAAATATTGTTTGGAAAAAGGATAGGCCCATTACAGTTCAAATTAGTGAATGTATTGAGAAATTAGGAAGCAATTTCAATAGCATTATGGGTAGCTATTTTGTAGAATTCAAGAAGAGAATGAGATTAAGGACTAGGATTCCTAAGTCACTAGTGGAGAAGCACTATGAGGAAATATATTTTCTAGTTGATACAGATAACACTTATATCAAGGAAGTGACTACTAGAATAACATGTTTAGAGCCATTTCCATATGACATTAATGTTGATGAAGCATCAGCCGCCATCACTACACTCCTAGCTAAGACAATTGACACCACTGTAGAGAGATTTGGGAACTTTGATGAAGCTAAGGCTAAGATCTCTAGAAGTTTGAATGAAGGAACTATGGAAAGGAAAAGAAAGAAGATAGTGAAGAATCTAAAGAAAATGGTTGGCTTGGGTAGTGATGAAGAACCTGAGGATGCACCTCTAGGCCTGACTACTAGACAAGGTGAGGATATTTCTACTGAGGAGGAAGTCAGTGCATCAGAAGAAGCTACAAAGAAAGCCAAGGGAAAGAAGCCATCAATTGTTATAGTGACCAAGCCTAGCCAAGCCAAACCCAAGGTTACACCTCCTACAGCTAATCGACCAAGGACAAGAGAATCTACTATCACTTCCCCAGTAGAAGTGCAAAAAAAAGTGTATGGTAAGAGAAAAGTTGTAGAAAGTACTTCTAGTAAGGAATCAAAGGTTGCTCCTAAGGCTGTGTCGAGTGAGCCAGCAAAGAGACCAAGAAGGAAATTAAATTTAAGGCCAGATAGTGATGAGGAGTTAACAAAAATTGATGAACCCTCCAACATACCTACAGCACAATTCAAGAAACTAGCAAGCATTGATGAGGTATGTGATACTTTAAGGAACTCAACAGGGTTAGCAACATTTAAGTTCATCAAATATGACAAGTTGAAAATAGTAGATAGGCACAAAGTTTAGGAAGCACTATTGGACATGATGAGTACCTTCAAATTGACTCCTACAGAGATAGGAAATCATGTGCCTGATGAACTATATGACTTTCTTATAAGCAAATGGGAATTTGCACTTGCCACTGAGAGACAGATCCAAGAAGGAACGTTAGCCAAAATTATACCAGACTTAACCTCTAAAAAACAAACCAAATTTATTGAGGAATACAAGAATAGGTTTGTTCCCAAACTCAAAGGATATGTTGTTTTGAATAACAATATAGAAGGTGTAGTACAACAAAGAATAAGGATCTAGAAAGAGATTTTTGGACTGGCTGTTCCAAAAGACAAGAAATTTGGTGAAGGGACATCCGAGCCAAAGGAACAAGAAGTTGAAGAAAAGACTACCCCTGAACCACAGATACTCAAAGATCAAATTGTCACTAAACAGGACAAGACCAAGGATGCATTAGATGCAAAAAACTCTATTGATTTGACTGCAGACAGTCCTACGGATTATATAGTTGATGATCCAAGCAATTTGAATGTCGAGGAACAATAGATGCCGAGTGGAAAAGACACTGATTCACCTATTAAGGCAGTTGATATTGAAGAAGAGAAGTCCACAGCATCTGGTGAGAAAATTGAAGTTGCCAGTATTCAGCAAAGTGAAGGGCAATAGCAAGCAAAGGAACAAGAGGTAACTTCACAAGATTCACCTATTTTAGAGGTTGTGAAGACAGTTTTAGGTAGTGGAGTAGTAACAATAGATGTTGTTGATAAGCCTAAAGAAGAACAGGAAGCACAAGTTTTGGTTGAGCTACCACACTCTGCATCATCCACTCCCACAAGTCCCAAAATTGGTGGTATACCGAATCCACAGACTGTATTGACAGAATTGAAGGAGGCATTGGAGACTGAAAATGTCAAAGGGAAAGACATTATGCTGCTGAGCATAAGTTTTCCAGAAATGAAGAATAAGAAAATCTTGAAGAAGAAGTCACAGATTCTAGATGTAACATTAGATGAAGTCATTGTGATTCCACAATGGGATCCCAATGAGTTATCTTTTAAACAAATAGGGACTCTTCAAGAGTTACTTAAGAGGAAGAAAAGACAAGAAGAGATGAAGATAGAACAAGCAAAAGCAGGTGTTGCATGACTTCAAAGACATATTTACAAAGGCTTTTGACTTAGAGGATGAAATACCTCAAGCTCCAATCATAGATCAACTCATCACCATTGTACAAAAAGTAATAGATGAGGACATAGACAGAAATGAGAAGCTTCTACAATGGTCCTGGAGAAGATTTGAGAGAAAATTTCTAGAGAAGATCTCAGAAGAGATAGCAACAAAATAGGTTGAACTTTCTGTTCTTGTAGAAACCTTAGAGAAAGTTACAACCAATGTTTATTCTTTGTATAGGAAATAATGTGATGTTGAATTTTTCACAAAGGATAATTTACAGCTTGTTGAGAAGCTACAGTTAGATTTGAGATCATCTGGTAATACTTTAGGTAAAGATGCTACCTCTAGTTCTTTACATTTTAATAAGTTGATTAATGCACAAAGGAGAATAGCTGAGCTTATGGCTGAAGATGGTCGCATAAGGGCCAAGTTGATAACTATTCAGACAAGCTTTTTGCCTCATTTGGAGGTAATAAAGAAGGAACTTTCCAAAGCCAAGGAGTTATCACAGAGCAATGCAAATCTATCGACTCTAGAAAGTTTAGTGAGTCTAGCTGTCGAGCTAGAAATAAAAATGGAAGTTATGAAGGTTGCAAAGGACAGCTGGGATACAACATTTGTATCCACCCTGCAGCTTCATAAGCAATTTTTGGATAAGTACAACTTAACCCCACCAGCAATCAGTGACAAAAACAAGGGGGAAGTTAGTAAGGAAGTTAGTACTACATAAGGAGGAAGTTAGTAAGGAAGTTGGTAAGGAGTTATCAAAGGATACATCAGTATAGAAAAGGTACACTTGTATATAATTTTTGAAGGCATTGTAAACTTTTGTAGAAGTATATTCCTAGGTGGAGTACTTAGTGTACTTAGGTAATACTTTCAATGAAATGTACAGAAGTAATGATAAGTGTTTTTGCCACTAATATCAAAGGGGGAGATTGTTAATCTCTAAGTTTTGTTGATGATTAGTGACCCACACTTAGTCATTTCATTAGGAAGTTTTAGTTGGCTATCACTGTGGCTGAGCTAAAACTATACAAGGCCGAGCAACATTGCCGAGCAGTTTTTCAATATGCCTAGTTACATTGCCGAGCTGAGTTACATTGCCGAGCCGAGTAGAGACAGGGATGTTAAATGCCGAGCATGAAATTTTTTGTATACTTGTCAGGAATGATACAAACTTCAAGGATAAGTGATCCGGCCAACTTGTATAAGATTTTTGGGCTGACTTATGTGTGCATTTAATATTATTATATGGAGTTAATTATGCATTTAATTGTTTTATCTTATGCATTACTCATTGTAAACATTAATTGTAATACCATCATGGTATGGGTATTGGATCTTGATCATTGATCTAGATCTCACTGTCAGATCTGTATAGATATATTAGATTGCTTTGAAACCCTATTTCACAAGATGTGCAAGAGGCAGAAGAGTAATTGTCAAGTGACTGCATTTTGAAGTGAAATGCACAAAGGGTTATTTTGTTCAGAAGCAGAGATCAAGTAGAGAATAACATAGTGAACAACAGAGTAAAGGTATATCAGATTATAAGATCAGAAGAGATACTATAAAGAGGAGATCCGTCATCAGCATCAGAGTGCATATCAAAGGATCAATACTTGAGACCTTTTAATCATTGTATCAGGTGAAAATCTCTTAACAAAGTGGTTTTAGTAGGCCTTTATTTATCTCTTAACAGAGTGCTTACTTCATTGTAAGTTTAAATCCTTTAATAGGGTAGATCGTAATGATCTGAATCTCTTAACTGGGCAGACCTCTAACAGGGTAGATTACATTTTGTAATCAAACATTGTAACCTTAACAGGTACACTTTATTATTGCAGTAGTGGAGACTTTTGTGGGTCTCATCCCCACCCCAGTTTTACCTATTTGGGTTTCTAGGTTACCAAATTATTGTGTAATGTGTTATTTATTTCATGGTGTGGATGCTATCTGAGATTACATTAGATTCATTTATGTATGAATGTGGATCAGTTTGTTTTAAGTGTTTATATTTGAAGATCTAATTCACCCCCCCCCCCTCTTAGTATCTTGCTTTCCCATTATTATATTTCCAACATCTTTGTCATCTTTCCTTAGCTTTTCTTGCATAGCTTTCCTCTGACATATTTCCCCATACTCTTGGAGAGATTCAAAATCCAATGTAGAAGGGTCACACTTCGGTATCTCAATGATTTCATCTAGTGTTACCTATAGCTTGGACTTCTTTGTCTTCTTCTTCTTCTTGGATGTTGAGTGGGAAGCACTTGAATGTAGTACCAAAGCAATATCCTTTGCTTGGTCAGATGTGCTACATGAAGGATTTTTTGGTGTTGTGTCTTTTGCCTACTGCTTGGTATCTACCTATCGGTTGGGAGTGGACGTATCCACATCAGCCTTCAGTTTATCTGCAGCATCCCCTTCAGTGTCCTTAGGAGTATCATCTTCTTTCTTCTCTTCTTCACCTTTTTCTTTCTGCCCTTCATATGTTTCTTGTTGTTCTCCATCTATGACATTTTGGTCATTAGTTGTATCTTTTTGTTCATCATTACCCTTATCTTCGGGTATGCTTGCATCAGTCTCGGGTGAGTTTTCCTTTTATGAGATTATGTTAATAGCTTGTATTAACAGTGGCATTTGGCCTAGTATATTTACCTATGCAGCATCTGTAGTTGTTTCATGTTCATCAATTTGGTCTCAAACAACAGTGCCATCTTCATCTTTTTCTACTTCATCTGCAGGATCTCCTCTGGTAATATCAATGATAGTATTATCGATCCATGTTTTATTTGCAGTGTCCATATCATTGTTAGATGTTGTGTTCAATGTTTCTTCATTTACATCCTCAACATCATCTATTAGAATGTGCTCTGGGCTTAGTTTAGCCTGATCTTCCTCATTATGTGGTTTATCGGTAAGAGCTAACTATGGCTCGGGACTTGTGTCCTTTTTAGGTACACCAAGTATCTTTCTCCATTCATCCTCACTTTTTCTATCTAGCTCAATTAGATATCTCTCTAGCACTTTGTAGGCTCTTAACTTTGGTGAGAACCTGTTGGAATGTTTCTTCATCATTTCTTTAATCTCTTCCATCTTAGATTCAGATGGCATGACTGAAACTAGGGCTCTTTCCCTTATTTTTTTATCTTCCTTTAGGGCATATGTCCACCTAGCTAAAAATATATTCATAAGTTCTTGTGGCATCTTATCTTCAAAATGTATTGGCACATATTTGAATACACACAATGTTGTAATGATTTCCTCTTCTAACTTATCCTGGTCCTTGGGGTCCAGAGTTAGCCATTTTCTAATCTTGGGGTCAGTTATTGATCCTGACTTAATAATTGATGCACATACCTCATCAATGGTGGTAGGGAACTTATTTTTTAATAGGTTGTTCATCCTTTTTAGTATCCTCTATGTCTTCCTTAGTTTGGATTAGCCTTCTTCTTTTTGTCAGGGCATTTTTCCTGATTTGAGGCTTTCTTTTATAGGTCCTTACTTGACCTTTCTTGATAGGTGAAGGACTTGCATCCTTTGTTTTCTAACTTCTAGTCCTAGATGTAGAAGTTGTTCTAGGCTTCTTTGGGGCTGGTGCATCTGACTCTGTGGATTCTAAGTCACTCACCTTCTTTGCTTCATCGATGGGTGACCTACCCTTGGTTTCTTCTGTCTTTTATGTTTCCTCTTCATTTACCGAAAGCTTTTTCTTCAAATCCTTAACCATTTTGTCCTTTCTATGAATCTACTTCACTACTAAGCCAATTTTTATCCTTTCCTTGGCTTCCTCATAAGTTCCAAACTTAGGTTGTGATTTTTCCAATGGTTCATTAATCAATGTCTCAATAGCATTTGTTGCTTGATCTATGTTGACCTCATAGTCAAGTGCTACCAACCATGTTGTCCTCAGTAGAACTAGCTTGATATAGGTGTAATCAGTGTCCACCATAAAGCAAATGTTAATTTTCTACTTTTCTACCAGTTGTTCAAGTATCCTCATCCTCTTCTGCATTCTTTCTTTGAATCCAATGAAATATTCATTCATAACTGATTCAAAATTATCTCCTAGTGATTTGATGAACTCACTAATTTGTGTGGTCACTGGTCAGGTAGTGTCCCATTTGACATTACCGTTAGATGGGAAGGATTCTTGAAAATAGAAAAATATGCACATAATGAGTGAACCAAACTTACATGAGTTAGACTTTTCAGTCCTAATTGTCCTCATGTTTTCATCTAATTGCCTTAGTAGACGTTCTGATAGATCTAATTGTAGTCCCTTCTTGACAATTTTGTGTGTTGTATCCACTGCTCTGGATGCAATACTATCCATCCTAATAGCTTGAAAGAATTTGTATCCTAAGACACATGCTCCAAATTTAATTTCATCATCGGTGATGGTGGATACCTTTAATCCTCTTCTGTCTCATTATGCTAATGTGTTCTTTTCAATGTCAGCGTGAGGAGGGTGCTTTAGCTCCTTTACTTTATCAGTTATAGGATAACCAATAACAATGTGTATAACATCCCTGGTTATCAATTTTGTCCCATCCATCCATATCTTTTGGTCATGTACTCTTCTCAGTACTAACTGAATCCATTCGATCTTGAATTCCTTTGAGAATAATAGGGCATGTGTGAGCCCTTTCACTTCAATGTGCTTATTTTCTTCTTTGATTGTTCCATCATCTTTGCAAAGCTTTTTGTAAGCTTTCTCAACCTTAATATCTCCAATTTATTCAATCATGCAATGAATATACGCTCGCACATCCTCAGTGAGCAAAACCCTAGCTGGTATACTGGAGAATGCACCAGCATTTCTGGGATGTGAAGCAACCTCAGGAAAGATCTTGTAATGAGGTTCTTCATAATTTGTATTCTTGATTAGATTAACCATATTCTCCTTTTCATTCTTGATCTTGGAGGTTCGTGAAGTAGTTGTCATCGTTTCATAGATTAGGGATTTCTCTCATAAAAGAAAACAGAGTTCTTGGTGGATGATGTTACTTACTTCAACCTTTTGTGACTGCTGGGAATCTTTCTGAGTGTTGTGAATAGGGTTTAAGTTTCTCTTCTTTCTAGTCACTTCATTCTTTGGTTTCACTCTTGCTTCTTCACTCAAATCACTTTGATCATAATAAGTTCTTTTGTCGATTATTTATAGACTATTTTTCCCTAAGACATGTCATAAATGCTCACCCACTTCCCAGTGTTTGAAGATGGATTCATTGGGTAGCATACACACTTCATTCTCGATGAGAATGAGATGCCCAAGCCAGGTGTCAACTAATTTTACTATTTACCAATGGATCTCAGTATATGAGGAAGACAACATTGTCTTTTTACATGATTACCGATGGATCACAGTTTACACTAGCGACTTAGCCTTTTAAGTGTAACCGACGATGCTTGGTAAGTATAGGCAACTTAGCTTTGTATGTAGACCAATGTTTTTTGGTATGCATTCACCAATGATATTGAATTCACAGAATCATAACAAGTAATACCATAGTGCATTTATAATCATGCTAGTTTGGCATTTCATCAATGTATAATGGAACTGATGCAAAATATAACTTAGTATAATGCAGTTCCATACTTACTTGTTCATCTTAGGTGGGTGTGGTGATGTCACTAGATCCATTGGATAAGGTGTCACCATTTTAATTTCTTGGTCCAGCTTCATTAGTGTTTGTAGCTTTCCTCCACATTTTGTTTTTCATTTTCCTGATGTCTTCAATGGTATTTCCATTGGCAAAGGTACTAGTCTCTGTCACTCAGTCTATGCAGTCCTTCCTTAGATGACCAACTTTATGATAGTGTAAACATGTCATTTTGGGGTTAGTCTAGCTCCTAGATGTTCTCATCCATTGTCTCATGTTGTTTGCAGCTATGTGTCCAAATCTTCCACATATTGTGTAGTTTTCCCATGTGTTATAATCCCAAATATATGAGTTACCGACTCTTTTTGGTTGATAAGCAGTTTCATTTTCTTTAGGATTCCATGCTTTCCTTTTCTTCTTCCTGTATTCAAGAGATGTGTGCCCATGCATTTTGCAAGTAGGATAGTATTTGTCCATGTAGGTTTCCTTCTTTGGTTGTTTCACCTCATATTTACATTCATATGCTTTATGTCCTTTCTTGTTACATTTATAACAAATTCTTATGAATGAAGGTGTGGTTTCAGAAATACCTTTCATTTTGCTTCTGTAGACATTTGATTTGTGGCCTGGTTTTCCATAGTGATTGCATGACTTCTTTCTTGGTCTTGGATTTGTGTAGACATTCTTTAGATGAGCTTGGTGCGATGATTCTTCATTATAGGTATACCCTAGTCCAGTATTTTTGTTGACTCTTCTTTGTCTATCCAGAAAATCATCCATCCTTTTATTACTTTCTTCAGCTCTCTTGATCATGTCATTATTTTGTTGAATTCTCACTTCATGCTTCAGTTTTTTGTTTTCTTCTCTTAGCTCACCAATAGCTTCTATTCTTTCAATGAGTTCTATATTCATTATGTTTGCCTCCTAATTCATAAGAATAATCTGATTTGTGATCTCATGATGATGTTTTGTAAGTCTTTGTATTTCTAACTCTTTCTCTTGTAGCTTTTTAGTAATCTTCCTCCTATCATCAATATCTAGTGTTCTTTCTTGCTCAACTTGTCAAGAATTATTCATAACCTCAATCATTCTTACCATCTATGTCTCTTGATTGATTTGTAGTGATTTCACTTGTCCATCCAAATGTTGATTGATTTCATTTAAGCTTGTGATGCTTTCTTTAGATATGACTAATGTTTTTCTTGATGTAGATTGTGATGACTCAAATATATCAGGTATATCTTCTTCATGATAGTCTGCTTCATTACAGGGAGATGCATGAATCTTTCTTTTATCCAGCAACTATCTCATCTTGATTATAGCTTCTTTATATTGTTCATAGAAGATTTGTATTTCTAATTTATGATTCTCAATGCTCTTGTCTATCTTGTACCTTTCCATTGTATGATCTTTTCTCTTAAGTCTTTTAAACTTTTCCAAATAAGAGATCTAGCTCTGATACCAATTGTTGGAAATAATGGAATGGTGTACTAAGAGGGGAGGGGAGAATCAGTACCTTCAAAACTTTTATCACTTTAACCTTTATCCTTTTAGTAATAAATGTATTACCAACCATTTATGATATCTTATGTTTGTGTATGCGATATCAATTCATTAACTCAATAAGCATGTAAAACATTCATAGAAAAATTCATTAAATGTATAGACACATGAGACAAGATTTGGTAATGTAGAAAACCCTTGTTAGAAGGTAAAAACTGTGGTTGGGATGAAACCCACAAAGCTTCTCTATCTGCAGAATGGAAGGGGCCGATTAAGGCTTACAATTTGATCACTTCTGATGCTCTACCCTGTTAGGAGTATTATGTGGAGATTGGTTAAGGTCTAATCTGTTAAGAGCTTTAGCAAAATTGTTTAGTGTGCACTTAGCTAAGATATTTACAAAGGATTGTTAAATCCACCTTTCACAAGGATTTCTTCTATTTGCTACACTTGTTAGAATGTAGACAAAAATATTCACTGACCTGAGTGTATGCAATCTACAATTGTTGATTTAAAGATCCATTAAATTCATATGTACAATGTATCACCTAATGTGATTGATTAATACCTCTATTGCTCGGGAGCCTTGATTCTTGGTTCTTGATAACCTATTTCATCTTTTTTTGTTCTACTTCTTGAAAATCTTAGTCTGATCCATAGATGTGCTTCTTGGCTACTCTCATCCTCACACCCATATGAAATGAATGATTACACATCTATTTATATAATAGATTGACCTAATTAAGTTTCACGTATTACAATGATAACTCTATGAGCAAAGGTTTACAACTTGACCTTGATCTCCTAGTTTGCATGTTTTCAATCAGCTATATTGATTAAAACAATTACAATTACATTGTTTGTCCCTCAAGAAATGGTTTTAAATCAAATCAAAATGCTAAATATAAAACATAAGTGTTTTATCTGACTTGTAAGTCAGATCCATATTTCTTGGGTTATAAGTGACTTTCGGTGTCTAATGCTTGGGTTGCTTTGTTGTCAGTCTATTGGTGTTCCTTCTATGAACTGTCTATTAGTTTCCCTTTCTCTATCGGGTTCCTCTGCATTTCTTCTGTCAATTTACACTTAAACATTTTTGGGTTGAACTATGCAAGTTGTGCCGGGCTTCTCTTAGCACTTTTGGTGACCTTTGTTATCTCTACTTTTAGTTTGTACTGAAACTCTGTCTTTTGGTGTAGTGTTACCAATGGTTCAAAAATTGTTTTCCCTTTGCATAATAATGGCAAAAATAATGTCTTCAAAAATCATCAATTTCCAGCTCATCATTCTAGTCGACCTTAGTTTGAACAAATTGCTCGATCAATACCATGATGTGTTGGCAATCCCTAGCTCGGTTATCATTGTGCTTGGTATACACTTTATTTACTCAATGTTCACTATTTCTTGGTGTATATATAACTCTTCAATTACCAAACACATAAACTTTGGTTGTTCCAAATATTCAATCCCTAATAAATGTTTGTTACCGTAATGATACTCAAATAAATTGACATCAATGACAATACATTAACCGATTTATGTCTATCATCATATCTGTAGCTCGGTTGACTATCAAAAAAATGACTTCAAATATATAATCAATTGTAGTTCATCAATCTCTCCCTATGGTATTGATGGAAACACTCTATGAAATATGCAATATAAAAAATATCATAGACTACCAAACTTTCGTTCTACAACTACAAAATGTGAAACTCCTACTACAACATTTAAAAAATCACCATGCAGACTCTCCCTACAGATTTGACTCTTCTATTCTTGAATCTCTCTATAGATAGATATGTTATTTCTCTGCCTTTCTATTTTCTCCCTTTCATGGATAGATATTTCATTGATCATTCTCTCCCTTTGACAACAATGCCAAAAGAAAATATACATCTCTCCATTAGCCAAAATATATCTCTGGTTTTTGGTGTAGTAGAATAAGTACCTTGCAATGTACTGATATGTTTGTGTCAGTCCAATTCAACTTTGCATCAACATGGTTAATATTCTGATTTCATGTAGGTTTATGCAACCTCCTAGTCAACTTAGTGACCAATAGACAAGGGATGGACCCCTAGTCTATTAGGAATAGTCCCAAGAGATAATTGAGAGGGGGGGTGAATCAGTTATCTACAAGATTAAATTTGTTATCCAATTAAGTATAGAATAACATTAAGCATAAACACAATAAGATAACACAGATTATAACACCATAATTTTGGTTATGGGAAAACCCAAAATAGGTAAACCTCAGTGGTAATTAGCACCCACAAAGAATTGCGCTAGTCTATAATGATCCCTATTAGAAGATGTTGCAACCCTGGTAGGATTTGATCTTTACAATGCATTAAGTATAGTGAGCTGGTCAAAGGTTGGGCCCTATTAGGAGTATTTTACAAATAACCCTGTTAGAGGCGAGGACACACTATCTGTGAGCACACTGCTCAAATGATGAAGGTTGCAACTGCACAACAGATATACACTATGTATAATATTGAACTATGAATTAGACCTGTTGTCATGGTCAGTTCCAGTGAATTGTATACACTCTTTGCTTCTTCACATAGATCTTCAACTTAAGAATGATATAGCTTTATTGGCCCAATACATCAAACATTCTGCTCTGCTTCTTACTCGCATCCTCTACACATGGTGATCATAAAAAGATCTGCTACAAGTATCCTCCTCCAAAGATATGATCAAGTCAGCTTGTAAGAAACTCTTCAAAAACTTATTTGTCAGCCAAACTAAGCACGCAACACAAATAGAACCATGCAACCCAAGATGAGTAGATGCGTTGCTTCACACAGTCGGCTCCACCAAATCAACTCAAACTTCACTCTCTGGATGAAACACGTTAAGTGCTCTTAACTAAACATTTTGAACTCAAATGAACACAAATCCAAACATGCACATCCAAATGATAGGTGCAACTGAAGAAACAATAAAAATATTATCGGCTCTTGATAAACAATCTCCTGAAACTGTAACTGGAAAATAGATCATCATAACTCAACTTCAACTACACAACTGAATCTACGTTTATGAACATAGGATAATGAACATGTCTACAATATAAAAATAACTGCACAAGGCTCCAACATATCCATGCTGAGAATTACATACAGGATACTACTGCATACTATATGTTGTCATCAATGACAAATATACAGTCAACTACTGGCTCAAAGGAAAATCTCCAACAATCTCCCCCTTTGACATTGATGGCAACATATGATATGAAAAACACCATCAATCCAAAAGTATTCTTTATTTTTATAATATTCTCAATATCCTCATCAAAAACTCCCCTTAATTGTTGCATCTCCTTTATACTACATTTGATTTTTCATGACTATATACTCCACCAGACTATATACTCCCCCTTTGACATCAATGGAAAAGGGTGCCAAAAACAATTAAGCACAAGTACTACTCCTAAGGTAGACTAGTCAACCATTCATCAGTCACCAAGAACTGATGCACTTGCTGCATAATTCTAATTAGATTCAAGAAAGGGAATTACTCCCAGCTTCTCCCTGAGATACTCAAAAGTATCTTTTGATAAAGGCTTTGTGAATATTTCTGCTAACTATTCTTTAGTGCTCACATAATCCAATTTTACTTCTTTATCTGCAACTTTCTCTCTTAGGAAATGATATTTTATTTCAATGTGTTTTGTCTTTGCATGCATCACATGGTTCTTTGACATATTGATAATGCTAGTGTTGTCACAATGAATAATAATAGGATAATCAATCTAGATTCCAAAGTCTTTTATCATCTACTTGATCCAAACAATTGTAGAACAATTTAATATTCTTGCTACATACTCTTCTTCTGCTGTTGATTGAGAATTACAATTCTTCTTCTTTCTTGTCCAAGTAACTAATCTGTTTCCAAGAAATACTACTCCTCCTGAGGTACTCTTTCTGTCATCAATACAACCTGCCCAATCTGCATCTATATACACATGAAGTTCTACATTCTCTGAGTGAGGATACCATAAACCATAGTTTATAGTCCCTTTTAATTATCTGAATATTCTTTTTATTGCGATTAAGTGATTTTGTTTAGGTTCAGCTGCAAATCTTCCAACAATGCCAACTGCATTAGAAATATCTGGTCTAGATTGAGTAAGATATATGAGTTTTCCAATCATAGTATTGTATAGTGTCTTTTCAACTGTTGTATAATCATCATCTTTAGAGAGCTTTCTTCCTATTATCATGGGGGTGCCTACAGGCTTGTAATCTTCCATCTTTAATTTATTCAATATTTCTTTCACATATTTAGATTGATTAATGAATATACCAATGTCTGTCTGTTGTACATTTAATCCCAAAAAGCATTTGATAGGTCCAATCATGCTCATTTCAAACTCACTCTACATCTCTTTAGCAAAATCTACACTAAGCTTGTCATTACCACCAAAGATAATGTCATCAACAAAAATAGCAACAAGTAACAATCCTTCATGTCTCTCTCTTATGAATAAGTTACAATTTGCTGCTCCTTTCTTGAATCCTATCTTTGTCAAGTAACCATTTAGTCTTTCATACCATGCTCTAGGGGCTTTCTTAAGTCCATAGAGGGCTTTCTTTAGTATGCATACCATGTTAAGTTTGTCTACCAAACTAAATCCTTCAATTTGTTCTATGTAGACTTCTTCCTTCAAGTCACCATTCAGGAATGTTGACTTGACATCCATCTGATATACTTTAAAGTTCTTGAATGTTGCATAAGCCAAAAACAATGTTATAGCTTCCAGTCTGCTCACAGGGGAAAATGTATTAGAGTAATCAATACCTTCTCTCTGCACATATCCTTTACATACCAGTCTTGCTTTGTTTCTTACCACTATACCATCTTGTTTCTGAATATCCACTTGGTTCCAATCACATTTTTGTCACAAGGTCTAGGGACCAATTCACATGTGTCATTCTTAATTATCTGATCTAACTCTTCTTTCATTGCCTTCTTCTAATCTGAATCGTTACATGCATTTTCAACACTTAAAGGTTCAATTTGTGAAAGTAAACATACCTCGCCATCAATTCTTAAACCTTTTTCTCTAGATCTTGTCATGACTTTACTTCTTTGATCTCCAATGATATCTTCTTTTGAATGATATTTAGATGTGAATTTTGGAACTTTAGGTGTGACATTCTCATCTATTATATGTGATTCCTCTTCACTTGGTTCAGGGTCATTGCATGATACATCAATGTAGTCAAACATTTCTTCAATAACTGTTTCTTTACTGAAAGGTCTTGGTTCATCTTCAATCATAGGTGCATAATCATAGTATCTCTCTTGAAACATAAACTTATCATCAATCTTCACATGTGTACTTTCAATGATTTTATTCAATCACAAGTTAAAACATCTATAAGCTTTGCTTTTGGTAGAGTAACCAAGAAAAATACCTTCATCACTTCTAGCATCAAACTTGCCAAAACCATCATCTCTCTTGATGTAACACTTGCTTCCAAAGATTCTGAAATATTTTACTGTAGGTACATTCCCAAACCAAAGTTCATAAGGTGTCTTGTCTACGCCTGGCCTTAACAGAATTCTATTGATAGTATTGACTGCAGTATTGACTGCTTCTGTCCAATAGGTGTGTGCAACTTTTCCTTCAATCATGATAGTGTGTGTTGTGTCAAGTATGATCCTATTTCTTCTTTCTGCAATTTCATTCCACTGAGGGGTTCTAGGTGCACTTAGCTATCGTTTGATCCCATGTTCTTCACAATACTCATAAAACTTGTTAGAGGTGAACTCTCCTCCTCTATATGATCTCAGACATTTTATCTGTTGGAAATACAAGAATGGGAAAGCAAGATACTAAGAGGGGGGGTGAATCAGATCTTCAAATATAAACACTTAAACAAACTGATAACGCATTCATACATAAATGAATCTAATGTAATCTCAGATAGCATCCCCACCATGAAATAAGTAACACATAACACAATAACTTGGTAACCTAGAAACCCAAATAGGTAAAACTGGGGTGGGGATGACACCCACAAAAGTCTCCACTACTACAGTAATAAAGTGTACCTGTTAAGGTTACAATGTTTGATTACAAAATTTAATCTACCCTGTGAAAGGTATGCTCTATTAAAAGCTTCAGATCATTACAATCTACCTTGTTAAAGGATTTAAACTTACAATGAAGTAAGCACTCTATTAAAAGATAAATAAAGGCCTGCTAAAGCCACTCTGTTAAGAGTTGTTAAGAGATTTTCACCTGATACAATGATTAGAAAGTCTCAAGTATTGATCCTTTGATATGCACTCTGATGTTGATGACAGATCTCCTCTTTTCAGTATCTCTTTTGATCTTATAATCTGATATACCTTTACTCTGTTGTTCACTGTGTTATGCTTTGCTTGATCTCTACTTATGAACAAAACAACCCTCTATGCATTTCACATCAAAATGCAGTCACTTCAATAATTACACTTCTGCCTCTTGCACATACATCTTAAAATAGGGTTTCAAAGCAATCTAATATATCTATACAGATCTGATAGTGAGATCTAGATCAATGATCAAGATCTAGTATCCATGCCTAGATGGTAAAATAATTAATGCTTACAATGAGTCATGAATAGGATAAAACAATTAAATGCCTAACTAACTCCATATGAGAATATTAAATGTATACAATGTTGGCCCAAAAAGCTTAGACAAGTTGGTCGGATCACTTATCCTTTAATTTTGTATCATTCCTGACAAGTATAAAAAAAACTATTATGCTCGGCACTTGACTGTTTGTTGCTCGGCACTTAACATCCCTATATCCTTCTTAGCTCAGTAATGTAACTCAGCTCGGCAAAGTAATTAGGCATACTAAAAACTGCTTGGCAATGTTGCTTGGCCTTACATAGTTTTAGCTCAGCCATAGTGATAGCCAACTAAAATTGCCTAATGAAATGACTAAGTGTTGGGCACTAATCATCAACAAAACTTACAGATTAACAATCTCCCCCTTTGATATTAGTGGCAAAAACACTTAACATTACTTCTATATATTTCATCAAAGTATTGCCTAAGTATGCTAAGTACTCCCCCTAGGAATATACTTATACAAAAATTTACATGTCCTCAAAATTTATCAAAATTTATATACAAGTGTACCTATGATGTACTGATGTATCCTTTCATATCTCCTTACCAACTTCTGTACTAGCTACCTCCTTCAGTAGTACAAACATCCTTACTAACTTCCCCCTTGTTTTTGTCACTGATTGCTGGTGGGGTTAAGTTATACTTATCCAAAAATTGCTTATGAAGCTGCAGAGTGGATTCAAATGTTGTATCCCAGCTGTCCTTTGCAACCTTCATAACTTCTAGTTTGATTTCTAGCTCGGCAGCTAGACTCACTAAACTCTTTGCAGTCGATAGATTTGCACTGCTCTGTGATAATTCCTTTGCTTTTGAGAGTTCCTTCTATATTACCTCCAAATGAAGCAACAAGCTTGTCTGAATAGTTATTAACTTGGCTCTTATGCGACCATCTTTAGCCTTAAGCTCGGCTATTCTTCTTTGTGCATTTATCAACTTATTAAAATGTAAAGAACTGGATGTAGTATCTTTACCTAAAGTATTACCAGTTGATATCAAATCTAACTGTAGCTTCTCAACAAGTTGTAAATTATCCTTTGTGAAAAATTCAACATCACATAATTTCCTATACAAAGAATAAACATTGGTTGTAACTTTCTCTAAGGTTTCTATAAGAATAGAAAGTTCAACCTGTTTTGATGCTATCTCTTCTGAGATCTTCTCTAGAACTTTGCTCTCAAATCTTCTCCTGGACCATTGTATAAGCTTCTCATTGATGTCTATGTCCTCATCTGTTACTTTTTGTACAATGGTGACAAGTTGATCTATGATTGGAGCTTGAGGTGTTTCATCCTTTAAGTCAAAAGCTTTTGTAAATATGTCTTTGATGTCATGCAACACCTTCTTTTGCTTTTGTTCTATCTTCATCTCTTCCTGTCTTTTCTTCCTTTTAAGCAACTCTTGAAGAGTCCCAATTTGCTCAAAAGACAACTCATTGGGATCACATTGTGGAATCACAATGACTTCATCTAATGTTACATCTAAAATTTGTGACTTCTTCAAAATCTTCTTCTTCTTCATTTCTAGAGAATTTATGCTCGGTAGGACAATGTCTTTCCCTTTGACATTTTTTATATCCAATGCCTCCTTCAATTCTATCAATATAGTCTATGGATTTAGCATACCACCAGTTTTAGGACCTGTGGGAGTGGATGATGTAGAGTGTGGTAACTCAACCAACACTTGTGCTGCCTCTTCTTCTTTAGGCTTATCAACAACATTTGTTGTTGCAATTCCACTATCTAAAACTGTCTTCACAACCTCTAAAATAGGTGGATCTTGTGAAGTTACCTATTGTTCATTTGTTTTTTGTTTCTCTTCACCTTTCTGATCACTAATAACTTTAATTATTTCCTTAGATGTTGTGGTCTTCCCTTCTTCTGTATCAGTTGCCTTAATGGGTGAATCAGTGTCTTTTCCACTCGGCATCTGTTGTTCCTCGACATTCAAATTGCTTGGATCATCAACTATATAATCCAAAGGACTATCTACAGTCAGATCAACAGAGTTTGTTCCATCTAATGCATCCTTGGTCTTGTCCTATTCAGTGGCAATTTGATATTTGACTATCTGTGGTTCAGGGGTAGTCGTTTCTTTAACTTCTTGTTCCTTTGGCTCAGATGTCCCTTCACCAAATTTCTTGTCTTTTGGAACAATCAGTCCAAAAATTTCTTTCCAGATCCTTGTGCTTTGTTGTACTACACCTTCAATGTCATTCTTCAAAATAGCATATCCTATAAGTTTGGGAACAAACCTGTTCTTGTATTCCTCATTAAATTTGGTTCGTTGTTTAGAGGTTAAGTCAGGAATTATTTTGGCTAATGTTCCTTCTCGGATCTGTCTCTCAGTGGCAAGTGCAAAATCCCATTTTCTTGACAAAAATTCATATAGTTCATCAAGCACATGATTTCCTATCTCTGTAGGAGTTAATTTAAGGTGCTCATCATGTCCAAGAGTGCTTCCTGAACTTTGTGCCTATCTGTTGTTTTCAACTTGTCATATTTGATGAACTTGAATGTTGCTAACCCTGCTAAATTCCTTAACGTATCACATACCTCATCAATGCTTGCTGGTTTCTTGAACTGAGCTATAGGTATGTTGTTGGGTACATCTGTTTCTATCATCTCCTCATCACTATCTATTTGCAATTTTAATTTCCTTCTTGGTCTCTTTTCTGGCTTACTAGGCTCAGCCTTAGGAGAAACCTTTGCTTCCTTACCATAAGTAATTTCTACAACTTTTCTCTTACCATATACTTTTTTTTTCACTTCTACTGGGGAATTAATAGTATATGCTCTTGTCCTTGGACAATTAGTTATAGGAGGTGTAACCTTAGGTTTTTCTCAGCTAGGCTTGGTTACAATGACAATTGATGGCTTCTTGCCCTTAGCCTTCTGTGTAATTTCTTCTGATGCACTAACTTCCTCCTTAGTAGAAATATCCTCACCTTGTCCAGTGGATAGACCTAGAGGTGCATCCTCAGGTTCTTCATCACTACCCAAGCCAACCATTTTCTTCATATTTTTCACTATCTTCTTTCTTTTCCTCTCCATAGTTCCTTCATTCAAACTTCTAGAGATCTTAGCCTTAGCTTCATCATAGTTTCCAAATATCTCTATTGTGGTGTCAATTGCATCAGCTAGGAGTGTAATGATGGTGGTTGATGCTTCATCAACATTAATCTCATATGGAAATGAATCCAAACATGTTATTCTAGGAGTTACTACCTTGATATAAGTGTTATCTGTGTCAACTAGAAAACATATTTCCTCATAGTGTTTCTCCACTAGTGACTTAGGAATCCTAGTACTTAATCTCATTCTCTTATTGAATTCTACAAAATAGCTACCCATAATGCTATTGAAATTACTCCCTAGTTTCCTTATACATTCACTGGTCTGAACTGTAATGGGCCTATCCTTTTTCCAAACAATATTTCCTAGAGTAGGAAATGTATCCTGAATGTAGAAGAATATACAAACTAGTAAAGAACCAAACTTACATGATGAGCTCTTAGCCTTTCT
>MU225721.1:2031377-2042407 GCA_018584345.1 Thuja plicata
TGATCTTGACTGGTCCATTGTCTAGCCACATGCTCATGTCATGAACTCAGCTAAGGATAACTTTTATCCATTCATCTTTAAAACCTTGGGGAAAATCTAGGGCACGAGTTAACCCTTTTTCGGCTAAATGTTTGAATTCTTCCTTCAGAACTCCATTTTCACACAGTTTGTTGTAGGATGTCCTCAATTCATTATCTCCTACTTCTCCAATTTTAACCATATACCATGATCAAACATCATGAATCATAAGTACCCTGGGAGGAATGGATGAGAGCGCTCCTGTCAAATCACTCTGTATTGCACTTTTAGGAATGGCTCAAAAGTTGAGAGTTTCGCATTCATCACTCTGAATCAACTGAATTTGTTCTTGTTCTACCTCCATGTTCTTGGCTGGCGCGGAAGAACTTGCAGCCATAACTTCTGAAATTTAGGGTTTGAGGGATGAAAAATAGAATACCTCAGCAAGTGATGTTTCACACTATTCTCTATTCACTATTCACTTCAAGATTTCTGTCGGCACACTGATGAAATCTTTGTTCCTAGCTTCGTTAAGATTAATTCTGTAAATCCCTTCAATCACTCCGTAAATAGTAAAATCGCAAGGTAAAAACAAAGAGTCAACTGTTTACTCTTTATAAGCTTTGAAGGGTAATGGTAGGTGAGCATTAAATGTTCTTCCCATTGAGTTAGTGTGAGCCAACTGTCCTTGGCCTTAACACAACTTGCATCCCACTCGGCTCACTACACTCGGCCTTCACAGAATTTTACTTGGTCAACAAAACTCGACACTCACTAAAGAACTCAGGTTTAGTGTCCATGAATAGTACTCGACACCTATTAGTACAATTGACTTATCTCAGCATTTGTCTTCAAAGATATGTCCTGGTGCATCTTAACATATGCAAATATGGACTTTTGTATATTTTATGTTAGGAACTGATGTAAGATAAGAATTTTAAATACAGTTCCTTACATACCTCTTTCACTTAGTTGGAGATGATGTGATCACCTGATCTATTAGATTGGGTGACCTCAGCTTCATTAGCTTCCCTGCTGCATGGTTCAGACTTATTAACCCATGTCTTGTTCATCTATTCCCTTATTTTCTCAACAGTAGGAGCTGGTACTCTACTCTTTTAGTCTTTCCTTGCATGTCCAATTTTCAGACAATTGTGACAAACTAGGCTCCCATTCATCCAACTTTTAGATTTACCTCTGAAATGTGTCCTTATGCAGTTTTCTGGAACATGTTCGTACTCACCATAATAATGACAACTATGCCATGTATTGTAATCCCAATTGTAATGATTGCCTTTTATTGGTGATTTCTCTTGTACCTTTGATGTCCACTGTTGTTTACCTTTGGATCTGCAATCTTGTGCTCTATGACCAAATTTGTGACAGTTATAGCAATTACCATTGAGTCTAGGTGTTTTGCTTGCCTTTGCCTTACATTCTCATGCTTGATGTCCAAACTTATTACAGTTAAAACAATAACAATTAAAGTTGGTTTTGGGATTGGACTTACCATTCTTGCTTCGGCAAATGTTTGTTGTATGACCTGGTTTTCCACAGTGATGACAAGTAGGTTTCTTGTTTCTCAGCTTTGCATTCTTTCTTTCACCTGTCTTAGATTATTCTACATCCTTAGTAGTTGTATGTTGTTCAGTGTGACCTAATCCAGAAGAATCTTTAGGTCTCCTTGATGCTTCCACCAATTGTTCAAAGTAGCTCATAGTAGCACTTGGATCGTTCACTCTATTATTGATTTCTTTCTCAGATCTCAATTCATCTTTCAATTGACTGTTCTCAGATCTAAGATTAACAATCTCCAAGTCTTTCCTGCTGATCTCCTGATTCATAAGTAGTAGTTGATTTTCCATGTCCACTTGATTAACTACCATGGTTTTTACATCATGTGTTCTTTCATCAATTCTAGTAGTTAGCATTCTCTTGTCTTCTTCTACCATAGCCTTGTCATCTTCAGCTTTCTTTATCTATTCAACAACTTCACACATTCTTATTGATTGGGCTTCTTGTTCCTTTTTCAAGTTTTTGACTTCTTCACATAGTGCACTATTCTTTTCCAGTAGATCTGCTATTGTTGCATCGCTCTTAGTAGAATCTCCATTCTAAAATATATTTGTAGTGTCCTCTTCCTGATAATGAGTGTCATTCATTTGTTTGTCCAAATCTTTTCTTTCAGTCAAGGACTTTCTTAACTCTTGTCTTGCAGTCTCAAGCTGTTGGAGTGCTAGCTGAACATCAATCTTTTGATTCTCAATGACTTTGCCCATCTTGTAGATCTCCATTTCAAGATCTGTATTCTCAAGATGATTATAACCTTTTAGAGAACCTGGCTCTGATACCAATTGTTGGAAATACAAGAATGGGAAAGAAAGATACTGAGAGGGGGGGTGAATAAGATCTTCAAATATAAACACTTAACAAACTGATAACACATTCATACATAAATGAATCTAATGTAATCTCAGATAGCATCCACACCATGAAATAAGTAACACATAACACAATAACTTGGTAACCCAGAAACCCAAATAGGTAAAACTAGGGTGGGGATGAAACCCACAAAAGTATCCACTACTGCACTAATAAAGTGTACCTATTATGGTTACAATTTTTTATTAAAAAATGTAATCTACCCTGTGAAAGGTCTGTTTTGTTAAAAGCTTCGAATCATTACAATCTACCTTGTTAAAGGATTTAAACTTACAATGAAGTAAGCACTCTGTTAAGAGATAAATAAAGGCCTGCTAAAGCCACTCTGTTAAGATATTTTCACCTGATACAATGATTAGAAAGTCTCAAGTATTGATCCTTTGATATGCACTCTGATGCTGATGACGAATCTCCTATTTTTAGTATCTCTTCTAATCTTATAATCTGATATACCTTTACTCTATTGTTCACTGTGTTATTCTCTTCTTGATCTCTGCTTCTGAACAAAACAACCCTCTATGCATTTCACATCAAAATGCAGTCACTTCAAAAATTACACTTCTGCCTCTTGCACATACATCTTAAATAGGGTTTTGAAGCAATCTAATATATCTATACAGATCTGGCAGTGAGATCTAGATCAACGGTCAAGATCTGGTATCCATGCCTAGATGGTAAAACAATTAATGCTTACAATGAGTCATGCATAGGATAAAATAATTAAATGCATAACTAACTTTGTATGAGAATATTAAATGTATACAATGTCAGCCCAAAAAGCTTATACAAGTCGGCCAGATCACATATCCTTTAAGTTTGTATCATTCCTGACAAGTATACAAAAAACTATTCTGCTCAGCACTTGACTATTTGTTGCTCGGCACTTAACATCCCTATATCCTTCTCGGCTCGGCAATGTAACTCGGCTTGGAAAAGTAACTAGGCATACTGAAAACTGCTCGGCAATGTTGCTCAGCCTTACATAGTTTTAGCTCGGCCATAGTGATAGCCAACTAAAACTGCCTAATGAAATGACTAAGTGTTGGGCACTAATCATCAATAGAACTTAGAGATTAACATTATCTTTAATCTAGACTCATTTTCAACTTTAGCTTTGAATATTTTGAACTTCTCAGATGCTTCAGATTTATCTTTTAAGAACACAACCCATATCATTCTGGAATAATCATCAACAAACAAAATAAAGTACCTTTCACCATAGTATGAGCTTGTTTGAGTAGGTCCACATAAGTCTATATGCACTAGATCCAATTTTTTTTTTCTGAGTTCTATTTACTTTTGAATGAGTTCCTTACATGCTTTCCCATGACACATTCCCTGCACATAGTATCAAATGTTCTTGCAATACTAGGAAGATCTCTTACTGCCTTTACATTGCTTATCTTTACTATATTGTCAAAATTGATATGACAGAATCTTTGTGCCATAACCAACTATCATCTACTTTAGCAACAAAACAACTTGCTTCAAAATTGAGCTAAAAAACATTACCTTTAGTCTTTGAACCTGATGCAATCATAGTTCTTTCTTTGTTATTAATTATGCACTTTTTTTTTTTGAATTCCAACTCATATCCTTTGTCAAGAAACTGTCCAACACTCTATAGGTTATGATGTAAACCATCAACATATAGAACATCATCAGTGTTGTTATTTCCATCTAAAGTGATAGCTCTTCTACCTATGATAGGATTAGGAGTGTTGTCTCCAAATCTAACCATAGCACCTTTGTACTTATTTAGATGTATAAATCTATCTTTTTCTCTAGTCATGTGATGTGAACACCCACTATCAATGATCCAGTTTGTTCTGATGTCTGCTTGGCAGCTTAATGCCAACTCTTGTGCTTTCTTTTCATCTTCAATGTCCATTTCATCAAACATTTTTTCCATATCTTCAATTGCAATGAATCCAATTTCATCTTCTCCTAAATCTTCATCTGTCACTCCATCTTCAACATAGTAGCATTCCTTTGTATATTTAGGTTTGCAATTTGTTTTGTACTTCTTGACTCTTGTAGGGAACTTAGATGCAAAATGACCAACCTTGTTGCATGAAAAGCATTTGAATGGTAAATGTCCTTCATATTTTCCTTTTCCTTTTCTTTCTTTCTTAGTGATCATAGCAATGAATTCTTCTAGTTCTTTATCCTCATCTTCATTATCAAAATTACCAGAAGCATTCAAAGATTTCTTACCATGGACTGAGGCTTTGAAGGTTGTTTCACTTTTAGGTTATGTCTTTAATTTTGATATCTCATGCTGAAATTTTGTTGATCAATGTCTCTCTCTTGAAGTCTTTTGAAAATTGCATAGTCTCATATAAGATGTTTATCTTGCTCTCATAATATGTTGTCAGTATAGTCATCAATTTATCCATTATGTCTTCCTCTAAAATTTCTCCACCATTGTTTATGATCCCTGCAATTTCTTCATTAATCCTCTGATTGTATGCTTTGATGTTTTCTTTAGGTAGCATCTCTAAATTGTTATATCTTTTCTTCCATGTCTTTCTGCGTGCATTCTTTGCTTGGATATCTCCTTCAAACATGTCTTCTAGATACTTCTGTATTTTATAGGCTCTATCTACTTTCTTAATCTCAGAAAACTCACTGTCAGATAAGGCACTTATTAGGGCTTCTTTGGCAATTGCATTTTGGGTGAATACTTCCTTTTGTTTAATAGTAGAATCTTCTTCTGCAAGGTCTTTTAAAGAAGGAACATCAACATTTTGAGTAGTTGCTTCATAAATCTCTAAACCAACGCACTGCAAATGTGTTATCATTTTTTTCTTCCAGTCAAGCTAATTCTCTCCATCAAACTTAGGACTCTCTTTTCTAAAGTAGTCCATCTAATCAACCTTAAGTTGTTAAACTTTCTCGCCAAGGCACTTGGCTCTGATACCAATTGTTAGGAATAGTCCCAACAGATAACTGAGAGGGGGGGTGAATCAATAATCTACAAGATTAAATTCTTTATCCAATTAGGTATAGAATAACATTAAGCATAAACATAATAAGATAACATAGATTATAATACCACAATTTTGGTTACGGGGAAACCCAAAATAGGTAAAAACCCTGGTGGGAATTAGCACCCACAAAGAACTATACTAGTGTATAATGATCTATGTTAGAAGATCCTACAACCCTGTTAGCAGTTGATCTTTACAATGCATTAAGTACAGTGACCTAGTCAAAGGTCAGACCCTGTTAGGAGTCTTTTACAAATAACCCTGTTAGAGGTGAGGACACACTATCCATGAGCACATTGCTCAAATGATGAAGGTTGCAACCTTCTACACAATAGATAAACACTATATCTGATATTGACCTGTGAATTAGACCTATTGTCTTCATTAATTCCATTGAATTGTATACACTCTCTTCTTCCTCACATAGATCTTCAACTGAAGAATGATATAGCTTTACTGACCTAATACATCAAAAATTATGCTCTACTTCTTACTCGCATCCTACATGGTGATCACAAAATGATTTGCTATAAGTATCCTCCTCCAAATATATGATCAAGTCAGCTTGTAGGAAACTCTTCAACAACTTATTTGTCGGCCAAACTAAGCACGCAACACAAATAGAACCATGCAACTCAAGATGAGTAGACGCGTTGCTTCACACAGTTGGCTCCACCAAATCAACTCAAACTTCACTCTCTGGATGAAATGTGTTAAGAGATCTTAACCAAACATTTTGAACTCATAACTAAAAATGAATCCAAACACACATATCCAAATGATAGGCGCAACTAAAGAAACAATAAAAATATTGTCGGCTCTTGATAAACAATCTCCTAAAACTGTAACTGGAAAATAGATCATCATAACTCAAATTCAACTGCACAACTGAATTTGCATTTATGAACATAGCATAATGAATATGTCTACAACATAAAAATAAATGTGTAAGGCTCAAACATATCCATACTGATAATTACATACATGAAACTGTTGCATACTATATATTGTCATCAATGACAAACATACAGTCAACTACTGGCTCAAAGGAAAATCTCCAACATAGTATACCTCTCAAGTACTCAAATGTATCCTTTGGTAAGGGTTTAGTGAATATGTCTGCAATTTTTTCTTTTGATTGTACATATTCTTGTATAACTTGTTTCTCTTGTACTTGTTCCCTCAAGTAGTGATATTTGATAGATATATGCTTTGTTTTTTCATGCATCACAGGGTTCTTTGAAATATTTATTGTACTAGTACTGTCACAATAAATTATCTCCAGGTCAGTGATCTCTTCATTCATACCTTTCAAAATTTGTTTTATCCATGCAATGTTTGAACAGTTTGTAGCAACATCAACATATTTTTCTTCTGCAGTTGACTAAGATATGCATCCTTGCTTCTTACTTATCCAAGTAACTAATCTTTCTCCTATAAATAATAATCCACTAGTAGTTCTCTTTCTATCATCAATGTTCCCAGCCCAATCAACATTAGTGTAAACTTTCAGTTCAAACTTTCCTTCCCTTTTGTACCATAGTCCATAATCTTCAGTGTTCTTCAGATATCTAAAAATTCTCTTTACAACAGTCATATGTGATTCTCTAGGGTTAGCAAAAAATATTACAACAATTACAACTGTGTGTGCTATGTTTGGTCTTGTGTTTACAACATACATCAACTTTCCAATCATAGATCTATACAAAGTCTAATTTACCTCATGTGTCTTATCTTCTTTTGTCAATTTGCATCCTGTTACCATAGGTGTTCCAACTAGTTTTGATTCTTCTATTTTGAATGTCTTTAGTACTTCCTTGATGTATTTTGATTGAGTAATGTAGATACCTGCAATCTATTGTAAAATTTGCAAGCCAAGAAAAAATTTGATCTCTCCAAACATTGACATTTCAAATTCTTTCCTCATTTCATCAGCAAATGATGTGCATAGGTTATCATTTCCTCCAAATATAATATCATCAACAAAAATTTTAGAAATAAGGGTCTTTCATCATTTCCTCCTTTCAAATACAAATTGTTGTTATCACTTTTTCTTATAATAAATCCAATACTTATAATATAGGAGTGTATTATTTCATACCATTCTCTCGGTGCTTGTTTCAGTCCATATAAATCTTTGTGTAACATACATACCATGTTTGTCTAATCAGGATCAACAAATCCTTGAGGTTGTTCAATGTATACCTCTTCTTCCAGTATTCCATTCAAAAATGCAGATTTAACATCCATCTAATATACTTTGAATCCTTTATATGCAGCATATGCAAGTAATATTCTAACTCTAAGTCTAGCAATGGGTACAAAAGTTTCTCCATAGTCAATTCCTTCTTCTTGTGCATACCCTTTGCATACTAATCTTTCTTTATTTCTGATTACATATCCATTCTCATTCAATTTGTTTCTAAATATCCATTTGGTACCAATGAAATTCTTATCACTCGATCTCGGTACTAATGTCCATGTTTTATTTTTCTGTATCTGCTCAATTTCCTCATTCATTTCAGTAATCCATTCTTCCTTTTCTAGTGCATCTCTAACATTTTTAGGTTCAAATTCACAAATTAAACATGTGTTGTCTTTCAACTTACTTTGAGTCATCATGCTAGCTCTTTTATCCCCAATAATTTGATTTTGTGGATGATGTCATCTCACATATTTTGCAAGTACAGGTTCAATTCTTTGGTCTTCATTATGTTCTCCTATAGGTTCATTGTGTTCTTGTTCATGATCTTCAGTTGCAACATTTTCCTGATTCTCAGTCTGTGCTTCCTGTTGCCCAATAACATTACCTTGTTGCACAGTTTAATGTTAGGTATCTGTGCAAGTAAAGTATCAGGTTCTTCCATGTAGACAAATCTACTATAATCTTCTAGTTCTTTTGTGCTTTCCTCATCATTCTTCTCATCAAATTCATCAACTCTCACATTTGCACTTTCAATGATCTTGTTAGAAGTCTTGTTCAAACATTTATACACTTTATTCTTAGTAGAATATCCAAGAAATATTCCTTCATCACTTTTTGAATCAAATTTACCATTTCAATCATCTTTTAGAATATAATAATGACTTCCAAATATTCTAAAATATCTCACATTAGGTGTATAACCATACCATAGCTCATAAGGTGTCTTGTTTTTATCTATATTCAGTTGTACTTAGTTCAGTGTGTATACAATGGTACTAATAGATTCTCTCTAGTATGTTTGTGCACCATTCTTTTTAATCATCAGTGTTCTAGGAAAATCCACAATTGATCTATTTCTCCTTTCAACAATTCCATTTTGTTGTGGTGTCCTCGGTGTAGAAACTTGTCTTTTAATTTCATACTCATTACAAAATTTAGTGAGCTTATCATAAAAAAATTCACTTCCTCTATCAGATCTCAAACACTTTAGTTCTCTACTAGTTTCTTTTTCCACTTTATCTTTGTACCATTTAAACATTTTAAATGCTTCAAATTTTCTTTTAGGAACATGATAGTCATCATTCTAGAGTAGTCATCAACAAATAAAGTAAAGTATCTATCCCCATAATAGCTTTGTGTTCTCATTGGTCCACATAGGTTTGTATGAACTATCTCCAAAATATCATTAGATGAAAAATTCTTGCTCTTAAAACTAGATTTTGACATTTTTCCCATTTGACAATTCTTACACATTACATGGTCTGGTTTAGATAATCTTGGTAAGCCTATAACTTTTATTTTCTTTCTAATATTAACCATGTTGTCAAAATTTAGATGACAAAGCCTCTTATTCCACAACCATACATCTTAATTCTTAGCCATCAACCAAGTAGTTTCAACAATGTCAAGATAGAATAGGTTACCTTTTGATTGTTCACCAATGCCAATCAACTTTCCTGTTCCATCATAGATTCTAGCTTTTCTATTTTCAAATGCAACTTGGTGACATGTGTTATTCAATTGTGAAACACTCAACATATTATAATTAATTTCTTTCACCCAACATGCATTATCACATTTTATTTGATTGTTCAACATTATAGTACCTTTTCCTTTTACTTGACAAGGTGTATCATTTCCCATTCTAACAGATCCACCATCATAATGCTCAAGAAATTCAAATTTTCCTTTATCTCCAGTCATGTGGTGTGTACAACCACTATCAATAACCCAAATGTCATGCTTACTAACTTTAGAAATAAGTTTTGTTTCAACATACCTTTCATCTTCTTTTGAATCTTCTTTCAAAGCTACAAACACTATCTCAATATCTTCATCACTATCAGAACCACTATCATTATCTTTATCTTCAGCAATGTAACAAGCCTTCTTGCCTTTGTCTTTGTAATCTTGGTCATTCCTTCTATCATATTTTTGGTTGCTTCTGTATTCTCGGTCATCTTTTCTATAATTAGATCTTTCATTTCTTTCATCATTCTTTCTATTAGGGCATCGAGCAGCAAAGTGTCCAATCTCTTTACAATTAAAACATATCAAAGGTGGTTTACCTTTATATCTTCCTTTTCCTTTGTGTAATCTTCTAACCATTAATGCTTCAAGTTCATCAAGTTCCTTATCATCACTGTCATTGTTATTGTTATTTCTTATTATGTTTTTGCTACCATATTTACTAATTTTCAGAGTAGACATAAATGCAGATTCCATAGAATGTACAACACTATTGTCAAAATTGTTCAGCTCAAAAGAAATCAATCTTCCAACAAGACTATCAACAATAATATTATTTCCAGGTGTTGCTCTCATTTCATGTATTGCAAATACTCTTATAGAATAAATAGGCAATAAAGTTCTAAGAATCTTCCTCACAATAGTGTATTCATCAATAGTTCTACCTGCTCCTCGAATAGCATTCACAACTTGCTTGAGTCGGGTATTGTATTGTGTTATGTTCTCTCCTTCTTTCATTCTCATGTCATCAAATTTTCCTCGGAGAATTTCAACTTTAGCTCTCTATACACTTGCATCTTCTCAATAAACTAGTGTAATCTTATCCCACATCTACTTGGCTGATGTACATGTCTTGATATCCTCAAATTCAGCATCAATAAGTGATGAAGCAATATCCACCATTATAAAATTATGTTCATGTTTATCTTTCCTCTAATTAACAGTCAAGGGTCTAGTACGTAGGATGAATTCATTATCTAGGTATATTGTAATGTCATCCCCAATCCTTGATAGGTATAGTCTCATTGTAAGAAGAATGAAAAGAATGCAAACTTAAACAAGTATTAATCCAAGAAAATGAAATGTTGGAAGATTTTACCAAAACCAAAGGAGAGAAGATTGCAAGATCAACCACAAAGTACTTCAAGAATCCAACAATGAGCCAAGAGATTTTGGTAAGGGGAAAAGCAAAGAAAAACCCCTTTGTGAATAAGAATATGGCAAAAATCCTAAAAGATGATAGCAATGAGCTCAATACAATAATGAGAGCAATGAGAGATTGAGAGAGAGGAGAAGATTATTGAAACTAGTGTGTGAGAGACATCTCTTAAGTAGAGATGAGTGGAGGAGTTTGCATGTAACTCCCTTCTCCTATGGATGCCACATTCCTATTGTGTGTGTGA
>MU225721.1:2048879-2080085 GCA_018584345.1 Thuja plicata
CAAGAGATTTTGGTAAGGGGAAAAGCAAAGAAAAACCCCTTTGTGAATAAGAATATGGAAAAAAGCCTAAAAGATGAGAGCAATGAGCTCAATACAATAATGAGAGCAATGAGAGATTGAGAGAGAGGAGAAGATTATTGAAACTAGTGTGTGAGAGACATCTCTTAAGTAGAGATGAGTGGAGGAGTTTGCATGTAACTCCCTTCTCCTATGGATGCCACATTCCTATTGTGTGTGTGAAAAATGTGTGATTCCTCTTAAGGAGGAATATCTATTTTCCTTATTAAAGGAATTACAAAATAGTGACATGTCCTCTTACATGGACTAGCGGACAAATACAATATAGGATACCTTGGTTTATCCTTTTAATTACATATTTTCAACCAAGGAAAGATTAATTCTAACACTCATTTTTCTTTTCCATGCCGAGAAGTTCTCCTTGTTCATCTTTTGTGTGTCTCTCTTATACATCTTGTGATCTTTAGCTTAAGTCCTTCAAAAATTTCCTTCTAAGTATTGTACGCTCTGATACCAATTGTTAGAATAACTGAGAGGGGGTGAATCAATTGGCTCCCAATTATTCGAAAGTCCTAAATTCTTCCAAATGTATATAACAACAATTTCAAACATATAATTCAACTCGAGTGAAATGTATATTGTAATTTCAAACATTAGTCATATAGTTGTTTACTGAGTATCAGTAAATTAATAGTCTAATTACTGATCAATGTAGATAAAGTAATGTGTAAAGAAAAATAACAATCCACAACAATCATAGACATTGACACGTATATTTTTAACATGGAAACCCTGCTAAGGGAAAAACCACCTAGGACCGGTAACCCAAAATATTTCACTCTTCTAAAGTGAGCTTGGTTAAGAGCCAACCATGTTAAAGGTTATAATGCACAATATTAAATGTGACCTAGTTAGAGTATTTAAAACTAACAACTCTCTCTTGACCATGCATTCACTATGGGTTCAACAAGAAAAAACTCAACATTCATTAGAATGTCATAATAAATACTTTCACATGCTACTCGATTAAGAGATTTATCTGTAACAATGGTTAAACTGATACAATAATGATCTGATTCAAATACAATTTTATTTGTAGATTTTTCAGATCTATGCTAAGTACATAATACCTCTGATCAATTTTTTCACTTCAGTTCATCTAATTCTTCATACTCTATTATGCTCGATAATGCTCTTTCCTCTGTTGCTCGGTGATGTCTGCAGAAAATTGTCGATTCTATCTTTAACCAGTTTGATCAGTCATGCATAAACTTTGCATGTGCACATGAGGTGTGTTTCATAATGAATCTCTTGTCTCTTATATAGACATCATAACTCATTTAATTTCTATCCTTTAGATTTTTCTGCTTAATCTCCATCATTGATTTTGTCGCTTAAACCTTCCTCGGTAGTTGTATTAAAAACATGTTTCAATCTTCGTCATCTGATCTTCCTTGAATTCTCATAACCAATTGATCAAAATAACAAACCTTATTATTTGCCTCAGAATCATTAATTTTCAGCTCATGATTCTAGTTAGCCTCAGTTTGAATAAATTGCTTGGTTAATACCGTGATGTGTAGGTGATCCCTAGTTTGGTTATCATTGTCCTTGGTATACACTATATTTACTCAGTGTTCACTGTTTCTTAGTGTATACATAACTCTTCAATTACCGACCACATAAACTTTGTTTTTTCTAGATCTTCAATCCCTAATAGATGTTTTTTACCATAATTATACTCGAATATGTTGACATCAATGACAATACATTAACTGATTAATGTCTATCATCATATTTGTAACTCGGTTGACTATCAACAAAATGAATTCAAACATATAATCAGTTGTAGTTCATCAAACTTAGATTGAGTATCCCTACCATAGTACAAAAATTCTATCAATTGGAATTGAAGGTTGAGGATAAACTCAAGAGGAAACAAGATCAAGGTGGTAGAGGGCGAGGACAAAGAGATTTTGGAAGTAGGGGAAAAGGCATGTCCAGTGGAAGAGGACAAGGTCCTAAGGACTTTGGAGAATAAAAACATTAACAAAACCAAGGAGAGATAAGCTCTAGGGGTTCCTTTAGGGAAATAAGATCAAAATCTATAGGGAGATTCGGGAGAAGAGGCATTGATACCATCAAGTGCTATAGGTGTCATCAACCCGGGCACTTAGCATCAAAGTGTCCTGAAAAGGGGAACAAGAAAGGTGAAAGGAGAGAAAATTTGGTGAGAGATGAAGACTCCCAAAGTGTGAATTTACATGAATCCTTTGTATCACCTAAACAAGGAGAGTCACTCATGATGAGAAGAACTTTGATCAAAGCACCTGGTGCACTAGAGCCACCCCAAAGAAAGACACTTTTTAGAACCACTTGTAGAGTGGGAAACAAGGTATGTACAGTGGTTATTAATTTTGGTTCTACTGAAAAATTGGTGTCCCTTGAAGCTATTGAAAATATTAAGTTAAAGAGGATTCTACATCCCACACCCTACAAGGTGTCATGGCTCACAAAAGGACAAGAAATAGTCATTGAAGAGTAGGCATGGATAGAGTTTCACATTGGGAAGTACAAGGAAAAAGTACTTTGTGACATCATACCTATGGATGTGTCTCATTTTCTATTAGGGAGACCATGGTAGTATGACTTGGAGGCACACCATGATGGAAGGAAGAACACCCACTCCATCCAGTACCAAGGTAAGAAGGTAACTTTACTACCCCTACCTGATAATGGCAAAGAACAAAAAGATTCCAAGTTTTTGTTTGTAGGAGAGAAATAATTTTTGAAGGTATTGAAGGAGAAAGACACTACTTTTTATGCATTGATAGTGTTGCCAAAACAAGAAGAGGGAAGGGTAATGAAAGTAAAAGAGGAACCTAGGAGAGCATGTCCTAAGGAGGTAGAAGACTAGAGATGTATAAGGGAATTGTAACCAAGTAATTACCAAATACCTTACCCCTAATCAGAGAGATTAGCCATAACATTGATCTAATCCCTGGAGCCACACTTCCAAACAAAGCAACATATAAACTCACTCCCCCAATAGAATGAAGAGATGTCCAATCAAATCCAAGAACATTTGGAGAAGGGTTTGATAACTAAGAGTCTAAGCCCTTGTGCACTCCTTGCCTTATTAGCACCAAAGAAAGAGGGGACTTGGAGGTTATGTATTGATTCTATAGAAATTAATAGAATCACCATTAGGTATAGGTTTCTTGGGCCTAGGATTGAAGACTTATTGGACCATCTTGGGGGTGAAAATTACTATTCAAAGGTGGACTTGAAAAGTGGATACCACCAAATCAGAATAAGGGTTGGAGATGAGTGGAAGACAACCTTTAAGACTAATGAAGGCCTCTATGAATGGAGGGTGATGCCTTTTGGGTTTTCAAATGCTCCGAGTACATTCATGAGGCTTATGAATGAAGTTTTGAAACCATTCCTTGGAAATTTTGTGATTGTATATTTAGATGATATCCTTATTTTTAGTAAGACTAAGGATGAACATATGAAACATTTGAATTTGGTCCTTAAGAGGTTGCAAGAGGAAAAGCTCCTAATAAATTTGGAAAAATGTATCTTCATGCAAGAAGAATTAGTATACCTTGGCTTTGTGAATTCAAGTGGAAGCACAAAGATGGATCCAGAAAAGGTGGAAAGAATCTTGAATTGGCCCTCTCCAAGGACAATGATAGAGGTTAGAAGCTTCCATGGATTGGCTTCTTTTTACAGGAAGTTCATAAGGGGATTCAGTCAGATTTGTGCACCAATTTTGGAGACTATAAAAGGGGGGCAAAAGTGAAAGTTTGTGTGGAGAAAGGAGGATAAGGAGGATTTTAAAACTCTAAAACAAAAGGTAGAAAAGTATCCTATACTGGCTTTTTCCATATTTTCAAAAGTTTTTTATTATTGAATGTGATGCATCTAATGTGGCTATTGGGGCTATTTGAGCCAAGAGGGGAGACCCATTGCATTTTTCAGTGAAAAGATGAATGAGGCTAAGAGGAAGTATTCCTTTTATGACTTAGAGATGTTTGCTTTAGTGAAAGCCTTGAAGAAATGGAGGCACTATCTCCTTCCAAAGGAGTTTATTATTTTTACTGATAACCAAGCACTTAGTTTCTTGAACAACGAGGAGAAATTAAGTCACAAAAACATGAAGTGGGTTGAATCAATCCAAGCATATACCTTTTCAATCAAGAAAAAGAAAGGAGTTTCTAACAAAGTAGCTGATGCTTTGAGCAGGAGAGCCATGACAGTGCAAGAGGTAAAGTTGCAAAGTGTAGGTATTGACTCCTTGAAAGGTATGTATGAGAATGATGAAGATTTTAATGAGATCTATAAAGTTTGTTCTAAATTTTCAGAGGCATATCATGTTGAGTATTCTTATTGTTTTCTTCAAGATGGTTTGTTTTTCAAAGGACACCAGCTATGCATTCCCAAGTGTTCCATGAGGGAGAAAATTGTGAAGGAGAAGCATTGTGGAAGTATGAGTGCAAACTTTGGGTTGGATAAGATCCTAGAATAGGTAAGAAGGCATTATCATTGGCCCAAGATGCAAGGAGATGTCAGAAGGTTTGTGGAGACATGTACCATATGTTAGAAAGCCAAAGGTACTTCAACCAATGTTGGATTGTACCAACCATTGCCCATACCTACAAGACCTTGGGAAAGTTGTAGTATGGACTTTGTGATGGGTCTACCAAGGAATCAAAAAGGGATAGTATCTTTGTTGTTGTTGACAGGTTTAGAAAAATGGCACACTTCTTGCTATGTAAGAGTACAAGTGATGCAACCTATGTAGCAAATTTGTTTTTCAAAGAAGTTATAAGGATACATGGTCTTCCTCAAACTATTATGTCTAACAGGGATGTGAAATTCATTGGACACTTTTGGAGAATATTATGGAAAAGGTTGGGAACAAACTTGAGCTTTAGTTTAGCCTATCATCCTCAAATGGATGGGAAAACTGAAGTTTCCAATAGGTCTTTGGGAAACCTATTGATATGTTTAACAAAATAGTATGGAGAAAAGTGGGATAACATCCTACCACAAGCTAAATTTGCCTTCAATGATTCTTTTAATAGAAGCACAGGGAGGAATCCTTTTCAGATTGTCTATGGATAGAATCCAAGTGACATACTGGAATTGAGGGATCTTCCCAAGGATGGGCATGTTAGTGCTCATGGAGAGTAGTTTGTTGATGGTATGAAAGAGATCCATGATCAAGTGAGGTTGGCTCTACAAAGGAGTTTATAAAAGTACAAAGAAAGTGCAAAAAAAAGGAGGGATGTAAAATTTTAGGTTGGCGATTTGGTGTGGGTATATCTGAGGAAGGAGAGGTTGCCAAAGGGAAAGCATACAAAGTTAATCATGAAGAAAGTGGGTCCTTGTGAAATTTTGAAGAATCATGGCATGAATACCTATGAGATAGCACTTCCTTCTACTCTAGGTATATCTCCTATCTTTAATGTTTATGATCTAACCCCATGTAAAGGTCATGATGATGCAGGTATAGAGGTTCATATTGAAGAGTTGCAGGAAGATCTTGTTGATTTACCTCCTCATGCACCCAAGAAACTTGACAGGATCCTTGACACAAAGGTCATCAAGAAGACCTAGAAGAATGAATACAAGAAATATCTTGTGAAGTGGGTTGGACACCTTGAAGAAGAGGCAATGTGTATGGATTAAGTAGAGATGAAGAAGCACGAAACTTCATTGGAAGAGCTTATCTTAAGAGGACTTGAGATCAATCCACCTTGGGAGTATGGTGAAGGAGCATCCATTGACAAAGATAGAGACAAAGAGGATGGTGAGGTTTCAAGAGGACCTCCATGACTATTTTTTTGGCCAAGTGCCAAGAGGGATCAAGATATCCTATGCATTGTAATAAGTCCTAATTGTAAGACCTAGTGACCGAGGATGATTTATAAATCCTATGTTCACTATGCTCAGTTGGACATAGGTTGGGTAGATTTTTGTTAGAAAAAGTTGAATTGATGTTGTTAACATCATCTCTCATGGAAATCAACCTTGGCTAGTTCCTACGAGTTAGTTTTGTAAGATCTATCAAATGTTGCCAACAACATTGTTTGCAAAACCAAAAGTTGCTAATTACAACTTTTTGAAATTAAAATTCATTTCTAGGTGCATTAAAATTGATCTCCATTCCCTTTTACATTAGTTTTCTCATTTGGTTTAAATATTGTATGTTCATATTTAGTCTTTTGTAAGTCAATATTATCCCTCTCTTTCTCAATCATAAGAAACAGAGGAATAAAAACCCTTCAAGCATAGATATTGCATTGACATCTTCCAAGTGGTGTTAATCATACTTGTCTTGAGGTGGTTTTGTATTATGTTACACCATATGAATTGTGGGAAATAGCCCTTTTATGTGATTCCCTTTTCATACTGTACATTTTGGTGAACCCAACTCTGCTTACATACTTTTGATCTTGGTAGTTATATCATCTTTGTATGCATATTCTTTATGCATTACATTAGTCAAATTTTACATCATACCTTTTCTATATTGTATGCATATAGAGATACATCATTTTTTTGTAAGTCTTCATTTCCATATTTTCAAAACAATAAAAATCAATAAAAATTTCATGCATTAGTTAGGAATCATTTCATTTCATTTAGATCATTTCTTGTTTATGCACTTGCATTAGAGAAAATATAAAATATACATATAGTTTCATACATTTTGCACATGTCATTTTGGTTTTTTCATTATGAATATTTTCTATAGATTGATTTCATTCTTCTCTCCTAAGGACCCTCCTTCTCATGAGGACATATTGAGGCAAGACAATAATCATTTTCTCAGTGATCTTCCTATTTGGGATGAACCATTAAAAGATGGTGTTGATTATTCTCTTGATAGGCATCTCCCCCATGAGGGTGCCTTGGTGAGGAATAATGATGTTATAGTAGAGTAAATTTATATGATTGTTCATTCCCTTAAGGATACTTTATCCTCTATTCATCTCAATGATTTTGCCTCTACCAATGAATCCTCAATGAGTGATGACCATTCTTCTTATATGTACCTCCTTAATGAGGATATTTTAGAGCAAGATAAGGATATTATAGATACATTTATTAATATCACCTTACCTTTATTTGACATACCTTTTAGAGATGAAACATTCATGAAAATCTCTAAACCCCATTCTACAGGTTGTCCTACTCATAAGGATACCTTGGAAGAAGAGAAAAATATCATTACTAATTTCCTTGATGCTTTACCTTATAGTGATAAAACCTTAAACAATCAAGAGCTTGATCAAGTCAACCTGGTCAATATTTTGGGTAGTGAAAATCCTAAGGTTGTTGTCCATCTTCATCAAGATACCACTCAAACTCCAAATAAATCAATCATTGTGGTAAAAGGTGCTCAAAAACCTGACTATCATGTGATTTCTCACACTTATAACACAAGAACTAATAGACAACCTACAATTTTTGTTGTTCCTCTTTCTCTTAATCCTTCTCAACCAGTTCTTCTCCTACACCATGGCTACCCTAAAATCTTGGAAAGGAGTATGATTTAATATAACTTTGTGCTACTCCTACCAAGATCTCCCTTTTGGATCTTCTTCAAACTTCACCTACTTTTCATGAAGCATTACAACAAGCCTTGAAAAATGTGATTGTCCCACCTCCTAGGAAATACAATATAACTTACATATTAGAATGCATGAATGCAACCAATAAAAAAGACCAAATTGTGTTTTCTCAAGATGAGTTGCCTCCTAAGGAAATACAAGATCAATGTGATTCTCTTGTGGTTGTTGTTCTTCTCAATGGTAATCTTATTCAAAAAAAATAAATTGATAATGACTCTGGACTTAATGTTTGTAGCATTTACTTGTTAAACAAGATAAATGTAGATGTTTCTTTAATCAAACCTGATTCTATTTCTATCAGTGGATTGATAATGTTGCTAAACAAACCTTGGGTATTATCACATTGCCTTTTAAGGTAGGTAATGTCATTTTACGTACACCAATTCATGTCATGTCTGGTGCTCTTAATCATAATCTTCTCTTAGGATGACCATGGCTACATTCCATGCACGTTGTTCCTTCAACACTTCATCACAAAGTGAAGTTCATTCATAACAAAATAATGTATACCCTTTTTGTTGATGATAAAATAAAAATTGCTTACAAACTGAAACTGATCCTCCTTCCATTCCTACACCATTTTAGCAAAACATGTCTTCTTCTCCTACAAGTTCCCTTTTAGATGATGACTACCTAGGTCATTATAATTTATGCCATATTTCATGGGTGAATACAAAGCTTTTAATTTAAACACATGACTTTTAAAAGGGCCTAGTGTGTCATTTGTCCAATCTGATTCTAGAAAAATTGAACTCATATTCTCAAACAGAATTTAGGATGTCTGCAAAAAATATCTGAGACTCATGATAAACATATTGAAGCATTTTGTTTCAAAGCTCCTCCTTTTTCAACATCTCCTCCTTTATTATCTAACATTTCTTCTATGCATAGATTTAATCAAGAGGTAATTTTTCCTAACCTTATTTGTACTAAGTTGATTACTCGACCTAAAAAAAAAGAAGCGTAGTCAAAATCTTGTGAATTTCCCTTTTTGCATGTATCATCAATATCATGATCACTCTACTAATGAATGTAAAGATTTACATTATAAAATTTATAAACTTGTTGATTATGATAGCATCCACATAACATGTCTCAATGAGTTAATTTTTAATTCTGATTTATTTAAATGCTATTTAAGTTCCTATTATGTTGGTCCACACTATGTGACATTGTTAGCCTATCCTTTGGGGGCTCATTGTCATTCATGGTGGTACAATGTTTAGGTGCAATCATAATCATGAGTAACATAATATGTCCTCATTCTCCTTATTCGTGTCTCCACACTTGGGGGGCAAGGGTAGCATTTTCAATCTCTCGCATCCTTCTCTTAAGGATTCACTTGTATTTTGGTTAAGTTGCATTTGTTTATCTTGTGATATCCAATTTTACAAGAAATTGTTTGTTCACATTTATAATTTTCTTCTATACAAGAGATATACACCCTTGATTATAACCGTAGACACCTAAATCTGATTACCTTAATCAATCATATGTAGTGCCTTCTAGGACATATCAGTTAAGTAATTAAGATTGCCTAATTTACCTATGTCATCCTCTAGCCTTAATTAATTTAATTAATTGGCTATAGTCCTGATTAATTATTAAAAGCAACCAATAGATTAATAGATAATTCAATCCTTATTCCTCCTATTATTGAATGAATATATTAAATCATTTAATTCATTCATTAATATTCCCTTTAACCCCTAACCTAACCCCTCTCAACTACCTAGCCTTGAGTTTGAACTCAACCCAACACTTTCACACATGCTAACCCTTCCTTATCCCCCTAATCACCCTTCTTATCTCCTAACCCTAATCCTAATCCTATCCCTAACCATGTCACATTCCTAATCCTTGATTAGGAACTCAACCCCCAAAGTCAAAGTCAACAATCTCAAGCCAAGCCTATCCATATGCATTTAAGGCTCTTACATCTTCATAAATGCCTCTGAAATCCTCATTAAGGCTCTTACACCCTCTTTAAGAGGCCTTATCCCCTAAATTCTTCCCTCATCCCCTAGTCTCATTTCCCTAAATGGTCACATTCCTCCCCACTTTCAACCCAATCCCCTTGTGACAAGTGCCACAATTTGATGCACTTGAAGAAGCACAATCCATGTGCTCTCTTCTAGTGGCATATGGACCTCTCCTCAACTTTGCATATGAGCCCTTGGTTTTCCTACCCATTGCCTATATAAGGAATCCCTTTCATTCATAATTTAGTCCACCTTCCATGTAGAGTTATAATGCTATTTTGAGAGTAAATCATAAATCCATCTTTTAGAGAAGAGTTATAATGCTAGTTTAGAGAACATACCTTTGAATCTTGGAGCACATCTTGAGCACACATCGATAAGCATGAACACATCAAAAGGGGAGCTAAGATTCATTTTGAGGAGGTTCTCACTTCATTGTTTCCTTATTGTTTAAGTTTTTCTTTTTCAGTTCAATCATGTATGTAGCTTAGATTCTTAGTTATTGAATGCTTTATTTATTATTGTGTTCCTTTATAACTAATTTTTGCAGCTTACATTCTAGCACACCTGGTGGGTTACAATTTTAGTGTTACAAACCATGTGCAAAACAGTTCTTGAACATACACAAATCTAAAAATTTTGAAATTCCTTTTTTCAGGGAGATTGACATTCCATGCTCCTTGCAAGGTTGCTTTGCCTCTTGCAAGATTGTTTGCTCACAAATTCCAAAAGTTCATCACTAGTTCCAAAAGCAAAAACAATCCAAGGTACACTTGTCATAGTCACTACCTACAAAAGTATTAGATTGAACTCATGTCCCATTCCACCAAGCATCAAAAAGTAAAGACTCAGTTGCCACATATCTACCAAGAACAAAAGGTCATAACCAAAGAGGAAAAGAAATATGAGTATATCACTGAAATCATTAAAGCAAAAAACCACAAACTTGAGGAATATGAGAGGGTCTAGTACAACTACAAAATTCTTTGTTTTCTACAAAAATTATGCACCAACAATGCCTTCATTCACTTTGAGCGCTCCACCAATCTGGCCTATCATCCAGTTGTTCATGCAAACACACATACTTGATTTCACACAATATGCCTAGCAGCTTCATCACTACAATCGGTCACTCTTCCTCTTCTTAGATCACTTCGCCTACATTTAGGACTTCCCTAGTTGTCATCCCTTGAAACACATCACACATCATCCAAAGAATAATCCTAGCATAAATTTTCATTCAATCCTAAACCATCCCTTAGCAACCCTAAACCAATCCAAAACCATCCTAGTTAATCCTAAACCAATCTTAGCAAATCCTAGATCCATCCTAGCAACCTTGCATCAATTTTTAGCAAATCCTTATCATCCTAGAAAGTGCATCCTTCACTTGGTATCCTAGCCTCCTTTTGAGTTGCTTACCCTTCATCCTAAGTCAAGGATCATCATCTTAGGTATCTTTAGAATGACACACTATTCTAAGATAACCCCCTCCATTTGTGAAACCTCATCACCTTGAGCAAAAGGTTGGTTCACATTGATCGAGAATCCCATCAAACCAAAGACCACAAGTCTGTCCTAGGTTTTGGCAATCATATCCACCTTGATCATACATTAGGAAAGCAATCCTTAATCAGTCTTTTTTTACCAAGTCATCCTTAGTCTTTCAGGAAGCATCCCCATCATCATAGATAGCGTCATCCTAGATCATCATCTTAGCATCATCATCCTTAGTCTTTTTTAGAACAATCCTTGCATTTTATCTTGCATCTTACATCCAACTCTTTAGGACATTCATTTCATGCCACCCATCACACGAGCCTCTAAGAAGAGGAAAAGCATGGCCCTTAATCAGTCAGCTAGTTCATTTGACCCAATGATAGATCACTCTAACATGATGGATTCCTTTGATCCATGACAAAACCTACCTATACAACACATTTGGGTAGACACTAATGAGATTCCCATCGTGAGTACTATCGAAACATTCATCAATCATCCAGCGCATGTTCACATGGTAAGAGCCATGAGTGGATATAATAGTAATTAGGTACTCACCGATATTCAGCAACAAGGAATCCAATTCCCACCTTGGATTATACCCATGCTTATCACACAACCTATTGGAATTTCAGGAGCAAGTGCTTATACCATCCAAAATGAAGTTGTTGATCCCCTTTAGTGAGCCTTGCAGGTAGGATCTCTTATCTCATAGATGATACAACCTTCCATAGTGCACACAACACCTCCATCTACCTCATTTGCAATCATGGGAGCCCCACCTCCTAATCCACCATCTACAGCACAAGAAATACATCCCATCACTATGCAAGCACCTACGCCTCTTCAAAACACAGTCGCTCCACTTTCCCAAGCAATCCCAACATTTGTCACACAATTCCCACCACCACCATTCAACACTCCACAAACCAACATTCCACCCATCCCCACTCAACCCATTCAAAATGCAGCAACCATTTCACAACATCAAAGCACTCAAATCTCCATGCTCATTCCTCCCTTTTCCTCCATAGCATACCCATAGCAGCAAGCATACTTCACCACAGGCATGCCACGTACCAACACCTATAACCAACCCTTAGTGCCACAAGGGCCCACTTTCCCCACTCCGCTAACAACACATTCACAATGTATGTCATCAGTTCTTCCACAAGCACAATCCAACCTAATTCCTCCACCACCACTTCCTCAAAATAGTCAACCAACACAAGGTGCTTCCTCATCCACTTGGAATAACTACCAAGCCACAATACAAGCCTTGGGCATACCTGCACAGCAGCAAACCACCAATCCATTTACATCTTGTACACAACAACCATAATTCAACCCCTTTGCCTCAACACATATTCCTATCCCCCCAATCCCGCAGCAACAAATCCAACAACAACAACCTATTCCGCAGCAACAACCCCAACAATCCCAGCCACAAAGAATAAACCCCTTTGCTTCTTATGCACAACCATAGTATAACCCTCTCACCGCAGCACCACCTCCTCTTCAACCTACCTAGCAAACATAGCCATTAGCACAAAATCCCAATCCACTCATTGCACAGGTGCTACAACAAATTGCAAAACCTTTTGCAAATATGCACTCTGCCGCCCTATCTACCCAGCAACCGCAACCCAGCTTGCCAACTACCTAGCTATGCTATCTTCCACTGCCTCATAATTGGTCCCTCCATCATAATAAACCAGTGTTCCCATCAATCCCAACTCCTTCATTCCACCTACTGGGGGCATTCCACCTCAGAACACCTATATACCATCCTTTGGCAATATGGCACCACCACCCAATGCAAGTGCACAGTCACCTAAGCTCACTTATCCAACACCTTAGTAGATACAAGCCTACTTCCAGTAGATACAACAACATCATGCATTGCCACCCCCTCCACCACACTATTCCTCTTAGTTACAGTTCTCATCACCCTAACAACCTATCTATATTGACCAAACACTGCAATACCCTCCGCAAAACCCTCTATATTCACCAGCTCCATTCGATCCCTATCTCATGAGTGGGATCAACATGCCAGAAAATAACAATCCTCCACCAGCTAATTCAGAATAGGAAGAAATGAAGAATGCTTTAAAAGAGCTACGTGTTGGAACTGGAGCAAAGAACTTCAAATTTGAGGAAGTTTGTCCTTACCCATTTGATAGATCTATCAATGCCATACCCTTCCCCAAGCACTTTGAAACACCCAAGTTTTACAAATATCAAGGGAAGGGAGATCCTGTGAGCTACCTGAAAGAATTCTACATGGCATGCCAAGAAGTGGCATATAGTGATAACTTCCTCATGAGGCTATTTCCCAAAAGTTTAGGAGGGACCACTCTTAAGTGGTTCTACAAGATCCCCTACAACACAGTCTCTACTTTCGCTAAACTATCAGATAAGTTTATGGCCCAATACGCACACAATGTTGAGAATGAACTCTCCCTGCTTGATTTATGTAATTCCAAATAGAAGGGAGGAGAGAGCTTGGCAGATTACCTTCAGCATTGGCAAGGACTTACCATAAGGTTGTCCTATCAACCCCCCAAGCAACATCTCATCAAGATCTTTATTAAAAACCTTCACCCCAAGCTTGCCTATCATATGCTCATGAATTGTATACATACCTATTAGGACATCAGAATCAAAGGCATGGATCTTGAAAGAGGTCTTGTAGAAGATGGTGCCATAAAGCACTATAAAGAATCACAACCTGACAGAGGCAACAATGATCGCTCCAAATATTGGAACAATAACAAGAATGTCGTAACTGATGGAGCAACTGACACTAAACATGTCTAGATTTTTATGGTAGGTCTTCAAGCATCCACTCCCACATACCAACGGCCATAACACTATCAGCAAAATTCCCCAGTGCAGGCATACCAACAACCACCGCACTATCAATAAAATTCCCCCACACCAACCTATCAGTAACCAAAGTATCAACAAGTTCTACCTCCCCCAACATATCACCAAGCAACCCAACACCAAGCCATGCAACAACAAACCATATGTCCGCAGCAAGATAACCAACCTAATTATCAACATAATCCCCAATATTTCCAGAATCAGACTAATACAATATCAGTCCAGTAGGGATAGAGCAGACCAAGAAGAGATCAAAATAAACCTAAGCGCATGTTCACCCCTTTGGGTGAACCTATCGATGTTATTTTCTAAAGAATGGCAGCAATGAACCTGGTAGTATATCCTCCACCAACGCAACCTTTTGAGGACTCTTCTCCAAAACCACAATGGTTCAATGGCAATGAATATTGTGACTACCACTATGTTAAAGGACACGCCATGATCAAGTGCATGAAGTTAAAACACTACATCCAAGACCTAATTGATCACAAGGATATTGAAGTAGATTCTACAAACAAAACCTCACCCAATAGCAATCTGAAGATATATCAAAATGCGTTCCCAAACCATGACAATAACACAGGACCTACCAATGCACACATTGCTTCAACATCTAATTAGGACAAAGGAAAGAAAAGTGCTCATACCAGTAGTAATACTACCGCTCATGTTGAGTATGGTAGCATCATCGGTTGTATATCCCAAGTCAAGTCATTTGTCAATGTCATTCAAGTGAAAGGTGTTGATACTAATTGTGTTGTTACCACATGTTTTCGATGCATAACTATTGCCAGTGCTAGTACTACCTCATCCTCTAGGGCACAATATAACTTATTGGAACATCTAGGGAATACACCCACCCAAATATCCATCTTGGATCTCTTGATCACATCACCAGTCCATCAAGAGATCTTGAATAAAGCTTTGCAAGAGTCACATGTCCCAACAACATTGATCCCAGTCAATTTCAAAACCTTGTGGGTCACTTATCCACATCTTATGCTATCTCTTTTAACCCCACTAACATGCCATCTATTAAGCCTGATCATATCCTCCCTCTTCACATCATTGTCTTGGTTTGAAACTTTGTTGTTAAGAGAGTCATGATAGATAATTGTTCGGCCTTGAATCTATGTACTTTAAAACTTTTAAAGGAACTGGGATACACTGAAGCTGATATCATGAATGATGTCATCACAATCAAAGCCTATGACAATCTAGAATGAATATTAGAAGGTATAATCTCCTTTCCCATTCAACTGGTCTCGGCGGTACAAGAGACAATTTTCCATGTGGTCGATCTTAACCTCCCATACAACATCATCCTTGGACGCTCGTGGATTCACTCTATGTAGACCGTCCCTTCCACCTATCATCAATGTATCAAATTTCCACACAAAGGATTTGAGATCACTATCCATGCATATCCCAAGCCCTTTGCATACTACCATGTGTTGGAAGCCTCCCATCCAAATTCAAATCATTGTCTTGGGACTGACCTTGGCACATCTATCACCAGTTCCTCCACAACCCTTCCAAATCCAAACAATATCCTTGCATCCACTCTATCCACTCTCAAGATTAACCACCAAGGCTATGGAGAATACAGTCTAACTGATGCCTTCATTGTTGGAGCCCTCCTGGCTAATCCACATGCCCATGGGCATCCATCCAGTTACATTGAGAAAAATCCACCTGAACTAATGCAATTGGTTCCTACCACCTTTCTTTCTCACGACATTCTGAATAGCCAAGAAATAACACCTAATATCAATCAATGGCTCTACAAAGATCCCACACCTCTTAATAGTGGCCTCCTGAATTGCTTCAAAGATAAATATCCCTCTGCTCACAAATTGGTCACCGAAAATTGGAACTATCAAGGAGGTGGACTAGGCTCTGAAGAACAAGGCATGAGAGCCCCCATTGTGCCCACTAAACTTCAAAATCACATTGGTCTGGGCTTTGAACATGATACATCTGGCCTTGGCCATAACATGACTGGGGGCACTAAGGAAACAAGTCTAACCTATCACATTCTCCTGGGTAACATATGTGAATTCAAAAATATCACGGAAGAGAAAATTGTGAGAGCTTATGACGCTATTGATGATGAAATTTTCCTTGATAACTCCGTCCTTCACCAATTATCCCTCCACTTCATTGACCTTCCACTCCTCCATCCTGAACTCATTAACTGGGACCAACCAAGCGTTGTCCTGATAGACAAGTTTGAAAGCATGGCCACGCTACTAAATTTCATGGGAGCTACAAATCAGCAACCAGATTGGGGGCAGACTTCCACACATGTATACACCTTGAACCCGAAAGCATACTTTGGGGGAGAGGCAGACTCTAGCCGCAAAATTGAAAAGCAAAATAAAAAATAAAAAAATGTATCTCTTACTGAAACTGGCCTTCTAGGGAACTATCAGATTAGAAAATAGAAAAAATAAAAGACGTATCTCCTGGTGAAAAACTTTCTGAGGCACTAGGAGATGGAGATTCTCCTCTCCCTATCATCCATGATTATAGGTGAGAATAGTCATCTATTCTCATCGAGGAAACCCAGCCTGTTAATCTGGGTACAGAGGACCGGCCTCGCCTCACTCACACTGCAGCATCCTTGACAGAAGCAGAATAAACGGCCTTCACAACTCTTTTAAGAGAATATCCAGACATCTTTGCATGGTCCTACTCTCACATGTCTGGCTTAGATCCAAAACTTGTAGTACATCATTTATCCGTGGATCCTAACATTAAACTTGTCAAACAAAAGCTCCAGAAAATGTATCCCAAAGTTGCATTAATGGTCAAAATAGAACTTGAAAATCTCTTAGTAGCTAGAATCATTAGAGCGATAGATTACTTAGACTGGATTTCAAATATGGTACCAGTCTCTAAGTCAAATAACTCCATCAGAATCTGCACCGACTTCTGAGATCTCAACAAAGCATGTCCAAAAGATGACTTTCCCTTGCCTAATATCAACATGATAGTGGACCTCACTACCGGACATGAGATGTTGTCTCTCATGGATGGATTTTCAGGATATAATCAGAATCGTATAGCAGAAGAAGATCAGCATAAGACATCATTTACAACCCCATGGGGTACCTTCTGTTACAACATGATGCCATTTGGGCTCAAGAACATTGGAGCAACATATCAGAGGGCCATGACCATCATCTTTCACGACATGATCCATAAGATCCTTGAAGATTACATGGATGATATATTGGCTAAATCACAAAATAGAATAGATCACCTAAATGATCTAGAGGCAGTGTTTGATCGACTTCAACATTATGGTCTCAAGCTAAATCCAAAGAAATGTGTCTTCAGAGTTACATTAGGAAAGCTCCTTGGCTTCATCATATCATGGTGTGGCATCGAGATAGATCCTAAAAAATTTAAAGCAATCATGGAAATGCCTCTGCCAAAGACACTCAGACAGTTGCACAGTCTGCAAGGAAAGCTTCAATCGGTGCACCGCTTCATATCATAGCTTGTAGACAAATGCCAACCTTTCATGCATTTGTTGAGGAAAGATCATAGTTTCAAATGGGATCCTATATTCCAAAGAAGCTTCGACAAAATCAATGAATATCTGGCAAATTCACCTATTCTAGTACCACCTACACCAGGAAACCTCTCATATTATATATATCTGCAATAACAACAACACTAGGGGCACTCCTAGCCTAGTTAGATGACAATGGAAAAGAGTGTGCTATCTACTACATCATCCGCACTTTGGTGGGTTATGAGCTAAATTATACACCAATGGAAAAAGCATGGCTAGCAGTGGTCTTCACCACTCAAAATCTTCGTCACTACATGCTCAGTCACACGGTCAAGCTTATCTCAAAAGTAGACCCACTCAAGTATCTGCTATCTAAAACAACTCTCACAGGCCACATGGCTAAATGGGTAATGCTTCTCAGCAAGTTTGACATCCAATATATCGACATAAAAGATGTCAAAGGTCAAGTCATTGTAGATCAGTTAGCATAGGGACCATTGATCGATGCATATCTGCTAGTTGTGGAGTTTCCTGATGAACATCTATGCATGATTGAAGAATAACCAGCCTAGAAGTTATTCTTTGATGGTTCATATACATCTCATGGTTCTAGGGCCAGAATCCTGTTTGTTACCCCACAAGGTGACTACATCCCAAAATCATTCAAACTGGGATTTCCTTGCACTAAAAACATAGCAGAATATGAGGCACTAATTGTAGGACTTAGCATGGTCATCTAGTGGAACATCATGGATATCCAAGTCTTTGGTGATTCTCAACTAATCATAAAGCAAGTGTTAGACTAATTCCAAGCAAAAGATGATAATTTGTTACCTTACAAAGAGATGGTACATAAAATGAAGAAGCATTTCATCAATCTGCAAATCACCCAAGTGCCACATCTACAAAACAAAGTTGTCGATGCAATGGCTATGATCGGGTCTCTTCTAGAAATACCACATGATGCAATGCAGTACGAGTTCTTGGTTGAGCAACTTCATGCACCAGCTTATGAGAGCGATAATGTTAATCGGGTATGTATCTTGGTTGGTCCTCAGTCCCCATGGTACCACAACATCCATGCTTATCTAAAGAATGCTATCATATCCCCCCATCTAACAAACACCCAATGTTGAAACCTTATTTGAAGAGCTTCCCGCTACACCATTGTAGCCGACACCTTATATCGTCACGATTATCATGATGTTCTCTCTAGGTGTTTAGATGAAGTGGAAGTTGCCCAGGCATTGCGAGAAGTGCATGCTAGAATCTGGGGTGCCCACATGAGTGGCATGGTCCTAGCTAAACAACTTCTTAGATTCGGGTACTATTAGCCTACTATGGAACATGATGCCTGTGAATTTGTAAAAAAATGCTTACCATGTCAGCAGCATGCAAATTTGATCCATGCACCAGTACAAGAGCTACATCCTATTGCACCTTCTTGGCCATTCTCATGTTGGGGTTTTGACCTCATTGGTACGATCACTCCCCTGTCCTCTGAGGGACATAAATTTATCATCACAACAACTAAATACTTTACTAAGTGGGTTGAAGCAATCCCACTTACCCTCACAAAAGGCATCCAAATCTCCAAGTTTATCATATACCACATCATTTTCCACTTTGGCATTCCATCCACCATTTTCACAGATCACAGTTCACCATTTTAAAATCATCATATGGTCAATCTGTGTGAGTGCCTCTACATCTATCATCGCTTCTCTAGCCCATATTTCCCACAAGGTAATGGCCAAGCTAAGGCAACCAACAAAACACTTCTAAAAATCCTAAAGAAGGTTGTCAATGATATTGGTCTTGACTGGCTCCTTCAAACTAATCCTTCCCTTTAGGCCTATCGCACTTCCTTCCGCACTCCCACAGGAACCACTCCATATTCTATTTTCTATGGTGTCGAGGTTGTCTTACCAATTGAGGTCGAACTACCATCCTTACGGGTATCTCTCAAAGACCTAATCACAAATGAAGACTACATAGTAGCAAGACTCACATAGCTTGATCTCCTTGATGAAAAGTGCTAGCAAGCATATGACCACCTAGTCGTATATCAGAACAAATTAAAGCAAAGCTATAATAAGAAGATCCACCCACGCCAGTTCCAGGTAGGAGACTTTGTGCTCAAAGAGAATTAGAAAGTGGGCGCTAATCGGGAAAAGAAGGGTAAGTTTGAAGTTACCTGGCAAGGCCCATATATCATCACTACATGCTTTGGTTCTGGGAATATCAATTATCTACTCCTGAAGGAGAACCCCTGAATGACCCAATCAATATCATTCATCTCAGGCGCTTCTATGCCTAGCAATTGATCAGTTATTCCAATTCATCTGAAAAATCCAAAAACATTGTAAAAAGTCTTGAAAAACTCATTGTCTTGGTGAAAATCTGGTAAATAGACACCTTGATGATAGCAAAAAAATAAAAAATAAAAAAGCAAAAAAAATAAAAAGAAGAAAAGAAAAAAAAAGGTAAAGAGAAATAAATCGTCCAATGGTGAAAACTTGGCAATCAAGTGCCTTGGACAAGTATGTGTGGTGAAAACTTGGAAATCATGTGTCAAACATAGTGGGTCGTATCATTATCTATCAAAATCTCATTCTCCTCCATCTCATTCATTCCACTCCACTTTGGCCTAATTCTTACCTATATTTCCTAGATGTTCCATTATCACTCACATCAGTCAGCATTGGTCCTCCTATCCTACATCCTGCACTTTTGTACATATCAGTCCTGTATATACTCATCCATCCCATTTGTATATATGTTGTCCTATCCCAATCCCTGAGCTTTAGTCCTGTAAATATCTTTTCTATATCATTCTAGTCTTGTATCCAGTCCTGCTTGTACATATCTCGCATCCTTGGTTAATCTCCTTACAGAAAGTGATCCATTTCCATTCCGAATCCTATGCTTCAGCAAGTTCGTTATGGTGAAATCTTGTTTCAACAATTTGATCATCGTCACATCTTTTGGCCAATCAGATACACACTTGACATCTCCATGGAAATGGGTCCTTGAGGATGTATCCTTCTTCTCGTTGACCTAAATCCAATCATCTTTCTGGAAATGGCTCCTTGAGGATGTACCCTTCCTCTCATTGACCTAAATCTAGATCATCATCATCACTAGGTTCTTGTAGGATGTATCCTTCCTCTTGACCTAATCTCAATCCAATCATCATCCCATATTGTTGACCTCTTTGGAAAAAGGCGTCTTGTTATTGAATTTTTGATCTTGAAATTTGATTTTGGTTCTTGATTATCATTCCTAATTATTTTTGGGTGTTCTCCTCCTCGAGGTTGCCATGATTCTTTATATCATGGTATGTTGCGACTGGATACACCTGGGATAGGGAACTTGATCTTTTTGTTTTCTTCTTGTGAGTCAGTTGGATATGACCCTTGCATGTATGTAATCTATTTGGGTTCACATGTTTCACTTGGGAAATGTCATTTGCTTGTGGTCTTTTCCAGCATCATTTACACCATGGTTTTTCTGGGACCCATGTGTGGGATCCATGTAGAGTTAGAATGCTATTTTGAGAGCAAATCATAAATCTATCTTTTAGAGAAGAGTTATAATGCCAGTTTAGAGAACATACCTTTGAAGCTTGGAGCACATCTTGATCACACATCCATAAGCATGAACACATCAAAAGGGGAGCTTAGATTTAGTTTGAGGAGATTTGCACTTCCTTGTTTCCTTATTGTTTAAGTTTTTCCTTTTCGGTTCAATCATGTATGTAGCTTAGATTCTTAGTTATTGAATGCTTTATTTATTATTGTGTTCCTTTATAACTGATTTTCGTAGCTTACAATAACCTTTTCATTATTCACAATGGGTATCTGTGGTAGAACAAATTCCTCACTTTAGGGGCTAAAAGTGTGTCATCCTTCCTTAAGAATCCCTTTACCTAGCAATAGGGAAGGTGTGAATTCTTCCCTTCTTATTCCACATATATTTTCAACATCTTTAAAAAGGACCCCTTTTACACTTCTTGTATGGTATCTCTTTGCATTAATCTCTTCCTTGACCTCATAGGAGTTGTGACCTCTTTGGCTTGGACTGGGTGATGCTTGTGGGATACCTCCTTTATGTTAAAGGTGTTTTATCCTTGTTTATCTTTCCCTTAAGATGTCAAAATAGTCCTCTTTTTCCATCTTAAGAGGGGCATATAGGGCCTCCTTATTGCAAATATTTAGTTTAGTTTGAGCATTTCAGGTAGAGTACACTAACATAATACAACTTGCTAGGGCTAGACCACTCTCCTTTATACATGTTTGGCAGATTTCCTTGGATATAATGCTTTTCTTGGTTATCCTTAGGATTGGTTGAACTAGCACAAGACATCTTTATAGCCCATTTGACCTCTCCTTTGTGTACATTTGCAGGATTGGTTGACTAGTATAACACAATTTGCTAGACCATTTGACCTATCATTTTCATCGGCTGACTATCATAACACAACTTGCTAGACCATTCAACCTACATAAATTTTCATGAGTTTACTATCATGCGCTAAACTGTAAACTCCACTCTTTTTGATGAGTGGAACTAGCATAATACAATTTTCTAGACTCTCTCTCTCTCTCTCTCTCTCTCTCTCTCTCTCTCTCTCTCTCTCTCTCTCTCNTCTACTCTCTCTCTCTCTCTCTCTCTCTCTCTCTCTCTCTCTCTCTCTCTCTCTCTCTCTCTCTCTCTCTCTCTCTCTCTCTCTATCATGGATCACCTAGTACAACACAAATGACTAGTCAGTATCATCCATATGGCTTATTTTATCCTACACGATTCCATAACATAACAAAATTTTCTATTTGATTGGATCATGGAGTCTTATCTTATATTTCATGTGTGCTCTTTCTCTTTTCAAGTGACCACTTGTGCTTTTGAAATTGCTTTCTGGCCATGATGCTAGTGGTTGAGACATTTTCTTTAGCAAGGTCTCTTCAACTAGTTGACTTGGAATCTCAGTAAGCTTTAGGCTTTTGTTTCATTTATGTGTCCTTACATACGGCTGTCCAAATTAAGATCCTTGGTTTGGGGAATATGTCCTTAAACTTAGCGATATATTATCCCTTTGCAGTTTTCCCATGATATTCATCTTTCCCTCTCTTTCTTCTACTTTACCCTGAGCATTAGGTGGACTCGTAATCCTACGAAAGTGGGGGCTGCATGTATCATCCTAAAAAGTAATCACCCTTAATTAGGTGCTCATTTTTAGCCCCATTTTAGTATATATGGGTTCCTACATTAACTTCATGTTCTCCTAATTCTCATTGGTCCTTTATTAATTTAAACTAGTATTTGAATTACTATTATGAGTCTCCTCTTAATTGATTTTCACCATTTTATTCTATCTCTACACTCTAAGATAAGTCTTACCTCATTATAAAGTTTGAGGCATGATTTCCACATATGTTGATCTCATATATTCGCATGGTTCATCTTTCGGGACCTACAAACTATTAGCTTTCTCCCCATTAAATTTCTTTGAATTTTGTTGGGTACATGACAAGTTTTTGGGTATAGGATGAATTTTTGGGGTAGATGATGCCATTGGCAACCTGTCCCCTAGGAATTTGGCCCAAAATTGGTCTGAGAGTTCGTGCTAGGGTTTTGGGGGGAAATCCATATATGTGGTCGGCCTCCTTAATTTTAACTCCCCAAAATGATGGATTTAGTATATAAATCCCCTATCTTTCCTCATTTTGGTATCCATTATCAAATGCAAGCATTCTACTATCAAGTTTTCAAGCATTCATGATCAAGCAAGCAATCAAAGTCTAATATCTCTTCTACAATTGAGCATCCAAGTCTTCAATCCTTCAAAGCATCCCTCTTCTTCTTCATCACTAATTATTGGAAAAATACAATATCCATCATTCAAGGCATTTATTTCATGGTTTACTTTTAGATCAAGCCATTGCATCAACATTTGTGATCACATCCAAAGAGACATTGCATCATCAAGGTATAAGGTGGTTAACAATTCATATCTTGTTTCTATTTCATATTTCTTAATACAATTTCCTTTCATTTTCAAGGTTGATTCCTAAATAGGGGTTTGACTATAAAAAAAACCCCTTTATCCAATCTTCTTCCCCATTTTTCTCTATGTAGGAATAGGTTACAAAGCCACCAGATGAGAATCAGAAAGATTGGACACTGATAGAGAAAAACCAAAAATTTCAGACTAAAACCCAAGGTACATATGTCATTAGTGATCTATCCATGGGTATAGGATGATTTTTGGTCTATCACTGGCATTTTCATCTCAAATTTGGTAGATAGTTAGATCACACCCTCTAGGTCCTAGATCTATAGTTAAAAGTCATTCCAACACTCTAATAGTCAAGAATTCTAATATGAAAACTTACTTCTCCTATTTCATTTCCAAGTGCTTTCAGATTCATCTCCATTCACTTTTACATCATTTTTCTCATTTGGTTTAGATCATATTTGTTCATATTTAGTCTTTTGCAAGTCAATATTATCCCTCTTTTTCTCAATCATAAGGAACAAAGGTATAAAAACCTTCAAGCATAGATATTATTTTGGCATCTTCCAAGTGGTGTTAATCATACTTGTCTTGAGATGGTTTTGTATTCCAATGTACCTTATGAATTGGGGGAAAATAACCCTTTATGTGATCCCCTTTTCATATTGTACACAAGGAAAATATTTTAAGAGACTTTTATGATACTCTAGTAGAAGGACATCAAGGGTATTACAAGATATATAGGTAGATCCAAGAGAGATTTATATGAGATAGATTGAAGAAGGATATCCTTAAGAATATGAAAGAGTGCATGGCTTATCGAAAGAATAAATTAAAACAATTTTTTATACATGCCTACTTCAACCACTACTAATTCCCCAGCAAAAATGTTAGAGATTGTCCACAAACTTCATTACAAGACTCCCCCAAATATAAGGTAGAACTTGTATTTATATTGAGGTTGATAAATTAACTAAATATGCATATTTTATTATTATATCTTTATATTTCAAGGTGCCTCAAGTAGTAAATATATTCTTCAAATAGATTTTTAGATTGCATGGCTTACCCATGAACATTATTAGTGATAGGGATGGTAGATTTATTAGTTTTTTTTAAATAATTATTTCATTTGATAGGTACAAAACTCACACCAAGTACTATGTACCACCCATGAACTAATAGACAAATAGAGATAGTGAACACTTGATTGAGGGGTCCTTCAAAACTATATTTCAAATTTAGAAACTACATGGATCAAGTGGTTTTAGTTGGGTGAGTATTTCTATGATACTTTATATCACATGTCTATTGCTATGTCACCTTTGAGAGATTTATATGGCTATGATGCACTTTATTTCAATAATGTATTTCTTTCAAATAGTAGTTCATACTTATAACATGTGACTTAATTAATCAAAGTTAAGAAAGACTAAGAGCATTAAAAGATAACTTACATAAATCACAAAATCAACAAGTGCTTATGCAGATAGAAAAATGATAGATCTTTGAGGTGGAATACTAGGTTTTCTTGAGACTCCAACCATATAGGATGACTTCTATTAAGAAGAATGGAGTTGAAAAGCTCAAACTCTACTACCTACTAGACCTTATATGATTATGAAGAGGATAGGTGCAATGGCCTAAGAGTTGAATCTTTCACAAAATAATAGGACTAATATTTTCCATGTGTCTTTCTTAAGAAAAGTTATAAGTTAGCATATTATGCCTTCCATGTATTTTCCACCCTTATTTGTAAGGAAAAGTTGATTTTCATTCTAGAAGAGGTGATGCGTACCATAGTTTAGAAAAAATAGAAACATGTGCATCATAAAATATCTAATCAAATGGAAAAACTTACCAGTTAAAGATGCCACCTAGGAATGACTTGAGATACTTGAGCATCACAATTTGAATTTCTTGTCACTAAATAATCTAGGAGAGGGAGGACTTGTCATGTCCCTTTTTAAAATAGTAAGTTTGTATCAATTAATAACCTATTTTTATTTTCTCGTAGGTTAATAGTAAATCCTAAAAAAATAAAATTATTATTTAACTTAACTATAATATTCCATATTTTTTGAAGATAAATTAAATATTAAAGTTGATATTATCAACAAGTAGGGACATTGGAAATCTGTAGGCATTGCTAACCATTATTTAAATTTAGATGGAACAACTTTTATGATAGTTGTCAATCACTATTTTTGGCTAACAATTAAGGAGTGGCCACAAGATACTATTTTGAATTAGTTTTGTCTCCTAAATGGGGTATGAGATTTTGGATATCCAAGTTTGGCTTGTAGTATAGAAAACTTGCAAAATATTTTATTTGAGATCATCTTATGCCAATTTATCATTTGGAGCACTTCGTGTTCAATTATCTTTCTATAGATGAAACTCATAGAGGATTGTAGCTTGTAGATGAAAATCCATGAGTTATAGGATGACAACTTTTTCTTTATATGGATAGACCCATAGAGGATTGCGGCTTGTAGATGAAAATCCCGAGTTATAGGAGTTAGAGGATGAAAACCCTTTGTTTCAAGAGGATACTCTCATTCAAGGATTGCATCACACACTCATAGATTTGCAAGACATTTCATCTATTCAATGTGTATTATTTGTTACGAGTTGTAGGTATTCAGTAGTTATAGTTGGAATACAATATTTGTGTTAGTTTGTTGGTATGTTGTTTTTTGTTGTATGATTCCTTGTTCTTGTTATGTTTACTCTTTCTTGATCCTTTCTAGGAGACGAGAGTATCAAATTCAATTATGAAGAGGATCAAGGAGACTTATGAGTTTTATTGACAATGTGTGTCTTAAGTAGGGTGTAACTTGAACATTGTTAATTTTAGATAATGCTTTTTTAACAATTTTATTATAATGACTATCAGATAAGTCCATTATGCTATAAAAATTGCATGACTTTCTAGTTCAAGTTGTGCAAGATTGTGTGTTGACTATCTATTTTTATTGGTGTTGTTTGGTGAAGTTTAATGTTTTTGTTAAATCTATTATTATTATTCAAAAATTTGATTTAGGACATTACATAAATATTGACAATGGATAATAGGTTATAAAGGTTTAGATGTTTTGGTTGACCAAAAGAAGATTACTAATGGATGCAAAAGCAAATGTGAGTGACTAGAGATTAAAGATATAATTGCCTAATTAATATTAGGTTGCGCATAAGATGATCTCACATAATTGGGAAAAATCATATATACAAATAGATACAATGAGTTTTCCACTACATAATCATTCATTAAGACAAAATCTTAGTTTTCTATGATGAACAAGAGTTTATTGCTATATTGAGTAGAAAAACTTGTCTTTATGGAAAGATAGCCAATTTTTGTCATAGAATGAAAACATGGACATGTAGTAAATTGAAAAAATGCAACTATAAATAATATGTATAAATTCTTAGAGGTACATGGTTAGTTGAAGATTATAATATTTAGAGAAATAAATTTATAGAAAAATGGGACAAGATCATGCCCCTAGACAAGATTGTTTTGATTAAGTAAAAGCATTTTTTGAAAGGACCTGAAACCTTTCACAACAAAAAATTGAAAGATAGAGCTTTAAGAGAACCAAGAAACTACAGTGAAACAACACCCGACACACCAAAGGAGGAAAGAAGACGCTCCCACAAGAAAGAAACCAAGACCAAAACAACAATCAACAAAAAAAGGGCAACATGATAATCATTTGGTTCCACCATTATGTGACCTTAAACTCATATCAAAAGGAGGTTTGGGAGACTTAGATTTCTTTCCTTTGACAGTTTTCCATCCTTCCTCCATCAATAATGCATCATTCTTCCAAGACAAAGATTTAGCAGAAAAAACCCACAACCTAAGAGGCAAGGTTGTCCACCCCAACAATCCCGGAAGGGACAGGGACAACAGCCCCCTGGAGAGACCTGGGCACCATAAGCCACAACACCAACAGTCAAGACAATTGGAAAAGAGACAACATCATCCATCCAGGTAGGGACAAGAGTCGCAACACCTGACAGACTAGCAACATCAGACTGACCCAGGACATCATTCGAGACAACGTCCGGGACAAAATCCAAAATAGTGACATTAGAAGCATTAGTAGCAGGAAAATCCTGAGATGGAAAACCATCCATACTCCTATCCTTGGAAAATTTTAGAACCGTATAATGGTGGTAATCAATACCCACCCACCAAGAGGGAAATTTATTTGATTTTACCCTATTTGATAAACACCCGACAACAATATGGCCAGTCTTGTGGCACTTTCTGCATCTGAACAAAATTCCCTCATAATCAAGGGTATGGGTCCAAGAGCCTCGAGGAGAGGCCAGATTCAGCATCTCAGGGAGACCCTTAGAGACATCAACCTCTACTAGGACATGAGCATATGTCGGGTGAAAAATGTTAGAAGAGCCTGTGTCAACCATCTGAAAATCCCCAATAGCCTCACCCACATATTCCAGGAAAAAGTCCATCCAAAGATGCAGGGGAAGATTTAGAAGCCTCACCCATAAGGGTATTTTATTGAAAGATTCAGTAGAAGGATCAAAATCCTTATGCCAAGGTTTGGCCATCAAGGGAGAAAGGCCCTCCCAAGTAAAAGACCTACACAAAATAGTATTTTGATCTTCAATATTGTCAAATTTCACAATTAAAAATCCCCTTTCCATAGGGAATATATGAATAGAATAAGACAAAAATGGCTCCCAATCTTTGGTTGTCCAAGCATGCAAGTCCAAAAGAGAGGGTCAAAAACCCCTAAATCTAAAAATAGCAGCAAGAGAGGAAAAGTCATCTGCTAGGTTAAAAATCTCATCAACTATATCCATTTCCAAATTTACCACTAAAGGGTCACTTATAGAGACAGGTGTAACAGATCTAGGACGAGGACCACCCCTCCCACAAAGATGAAGATATAGGATAAAGCCTTGTTAATATTTGCTTCAAAAGCAACCACATTAGCGTAAGAAGCAAAACCAGCAAAACCACAGGCCCTAGCCATAAAAGGTAGTGGACGCACCATAGATTGCTCTTCCCCACTGAAGTCTGCCAATGTACTAGCAAAACCCGATGAGCGGGAAGCAACAGTGGGATAATGGTTCAAAATTCCCTTCGAGCAGGAAGCAACAACGACAAGAGTCATTGCAACAGCAAACTCAATACTAGATAAATAGGAACAACTACTAAGATCAATTTTATCATTAAAGTCCCTAGACATGATTGTTTTTGTTTTTTTTTATCGGTAAAAGGCCAAGGCCAAGTAATTTTATTAATCAATTAAATTTTACAAATTTCTCCATTCACTGCGGGCACTGGTAGGAAAGAATGGAGAAGAAAACCTCCAGCCGGGACAAAGGTCCAGAATACAAATTACATTGATTTAAATTATGGGGGCATTCCCTCATTTATAGATAAATATAATAACCTGCCTTATTTACACAGCTCTGTAATAGGGCCTCTCCATTTATCCTTGTTCATATAAGTAGGACCAAGGAGGTTATAACTTATATACTTGATGATGACCACCATGAGGCTGAAAAAAGAATATAATCCTTGAAGTTGGTTCTTTATTACAATCTCATGTATTTGGAGTCCATTGCTTTTCCTGCACACAAAACCACTAGCCGAAATCTTCTAATGCTAATTGATGTTCATCAACATGATATATTTTAATCATATGAAATGTATAATTTTGGTTAGAAACGTTTACATGCTATAGTTTTCAAATTTAGAGAACATTACCTCTGTCAAAGCCTGTTTAAATTCAAATACTAGTTATTCTATAGTCCTTATAATGAGGGAAAATTTATTTAGCTGAACCTCACTTCATCTATGAATAGATTCCCTCTATGTAACTAATTATCCATAACCTGCACATATATAGAAGACATAAAAATAGTTTTGGATAAAAGTAGGGATAGGTGTTTCATATCTATGTTCTAGAATGTTAGCCTATATGACTAAACACACACACACACACATATATATATATCAACTTATTTGTATATGTAATTAGAAATATTTTGTTACTATTCTAAATTAAATAAATAAATTTGTATCTCCTCTAATACCGTGGTTACACCAATCTTATACTCAAATCTGATTCATATACTTGAGAGGAAAAGGAAAGAGCTTTCTTCCTTCTTAAATCATTTCAGCAGAGCTACCATGGTAATTTTTAGACTAAACCTGCCTTCTATGACAGAACAGAGGTGCTTATTCTTTTATCTAGATGTTATAAAAATAAGAAAAAGTATTCCAACTTACAAATATGTATATATATGATTTTAACAACCATTTCGAAATGCAAAACTAAACAGTAGGGTCTTCCTTGATTCAAACTCTAGAGCCTACTATTTAGATCATCGAACTTAGTTAAAATATTTCACTCGAATTAGTGTGATGAAAGCAATATTTATATATCATAGCCCTTATTCATAGCCAAAAAATGGCCAGCAGAATACCCTAGCTTCAATACTTTTCCATATCAGAACATTTAGCTTAAATAAACTGAAGGAACAAACAAATAGATCATACTTATTAAATTTCAGATTCAAAAAACATGAGGTGAAAAACCAGATTATCTCTTAATGAGGAAACAGATCCCATCACACCAGAGATCAAGGGATTAATCTTCATCTTCCCCTACTCTAGAAACCCCATTAGTCAGAGATACAATTCTCTATCACTTGTTTATGTGTTGATGACCTTCAAACATCCATATATCAATCATACCTCTAGAATCTGAATCGTCAAAGCAATTCCTATCCGTTTCCCCTACATCATCATTATGCCAATAAGAAAAGAACCAATTTTCCTCGTTGGGAATCCTTAAGTGCATGAAGGCCATTAATAAATCAAGATTCCTCTTATTTACTGGTTCTCTGGATATAAAGGCATGAAAGTCTTCGACAATCATAATGGGGATGGTCAGGGCAAGCCTTCCATTGATGGCTGGTAGATCATAAAACCTTGGCATTGTGATAGTGCAATCTGGTTTAATATTTTGAAGAACTTTATCAATATTGCCAAGGTATTTCCATTTGAAGATCCATAGATAGATTTTTCCAATATCCTCTTTTCTAGGGTCGACATAAATAGTCGATGCAATGAACATAGCAAGAATCTCCGAGTTCACCCTATATCTGTCAGAGTTAGAAAGAAATTCTTGGCCTAAGATTCTATAAACTGCTCTTAGAACAATGGATTGAGAGTTCAAAAGGACAGACTTAAGCCGCTTTGTAGTAACCTCTCCATCAAAGGTTATCTGACGTTTAGTGCAGACTAATTTGATTAGAGTCATCATATTGTCACCAAACTCAGATAGCCAGGGATACACTACCAAAGTCATGATAAGAGACTGATATATAGTTCGGATTCTCTTGAGAGGTGAAGAGGCGCTCAGTGAACTAAAACCAAACTTATGTATGCCACATGGAAGACACTCAGATGAAAGCAGAAGTAATGAAGATGAATTGTCAGAGGCAGGGCAAAGGGATATGGAAAGGCATAGATGGAGAGATGCTCCTGAAGCTCCACCAAGTTGTAATTCCTAAAAGGCCAAACATCATTTTTAGAAAGGGCGGGAGATGCCACTCCTAGGATTATAT
>MU225721.1:2084673-2103190 GCA_018584345.1 Thuja plicata
AAAGTACCTGTCAAGCATGAATATTTATATGAACAGATTTATATGGATATATAAGTGAAGTAAAATTTAAAACTATATATACATGTGTGTGTGTGTGTGTGTGTGTGTGTGTGTGTGTGTGCGCGCCTGCATCTGTTCACACATATTTAGACAGAAGGAAGGATAGAATCTTTTAAGAGCTACCGGTTAAGCCTGAATATGCTTTCTAGCTATGTAGTTGTCAATAGCTAAGTTAGCTAGCTCATCTGCACGTCCATTTCCCTCCCTATAAATATAGTTTATAGTAAATTTATCAAAATATTTAGTCAAAAGAAGCACAAGTGAAAGGAGAGAGTCCAATCTCCAGTTAATGAGAGAGCCCTTCCTTAGTGCATTAATTATTATAGCAGAATCTCCTTCTATATCTAAGTTGTTGATCTTTAGTTTTTTACTAAGGGATAAGCCTTCAATCAAGGCTTCCAATTCTGCCCAATTGTTAGTTTCCCATCCTATAAATCTTCTACTCTTAGCTATTTCAACTCCCTCTAAATTATGAATAGTGCAACCAATCCCAACCAGTCAAGGATTACCTCTTGATGCCCCATCAAAATTTAGTTTATACCACCCTTCAGTGGCTGGAAACTATTTACAGGATTTCCTTTTAATAGAGGCCTAATTTGGTCCATGACCAATGAAAGGGGGGAGTTTCAATCCTAACCATTTATTTCTAGTTTTATCATCCCAAAGAGTCATCATTGCCTCCTTTCTGTTTCTAAGCAAGATTTTATTATTAGTAACTTCTATTATAGAGATTTCAATTTTGTTGATGAGACTATAGGAGTCCATTTTGGTGTCCTAAAAAATTTGTCTATTCCTCCCTTTCCAAATCTCCCATAATACAATAGGAGGAGCCAAAGACCATAATAAACTATAAATGCTATCTTTGTTTAATTGAGGCCATGAGAGAAGGAACTCAGAAATAGAATATGGAAAAGCAGATATCCAGTTTAGTTTCTTGCATAGCCAGTCCCATATATTCTTGGAAAAAGGACAAGCCAAAAGAAGATGGTCAATGCTTTCCTCCTATTTTCACATAAAACACACCTACTTGGGCCCATAAAGCCCATTCTCTGAAACTTGTCTGCTGTTAGAATTCTCCTATGCCAAACTAACCATGCGAAAAAGCTAGCTTTAGGTAAGGTGGCTTTACTCCAAAATAAGTTGTAAGGAAGGTTCACTTTTGGGTTATTGGTTTTTTATCTGAGATAATTGTAACCATCTTTGATTTTATATACCCCAGATTTATTACCATCCCAAATCAATTTATCCTGTTTGGAGAGTAGCCTAAGCTTCCTAGCTTCCAAAATCGGGTTTATCCTTTCTTCTTCTACACTTGGGAGAAGCATGCCACCTTTATCTTTCCATTTCCACCCATTTATGGGATCAAAATCATGGAAAATGTAATCTTTAAACTTAGAACCCCAATTAGTTTCAAGGATGCCTTTCGATTCCATCCATTGTCCTAATTGATCAATAGCTTGATGCCCTACCCATGAGTCAGACCAAAACAAGGCTTCATCCCCCTGACCAAGGTCCTAGGTAAGCCTATCTTGAATAATATCTCTACAATCCAGCATAAAGTTCCATATTCTAGAACCCTTGGGGGGATTTATCTCACGAAAGATATTAATAGGATTAGGTTGATTTAGATATTTATGAGATAAATTTTTTGCCCATTTAAGGTTGGGGTTACTAAACATTCTCCATACTAATTTCACCCCAAAAGCCTTACTCTGGATTTTAAGGTCTCTGATACCTGCTCCTCCATGTTTTGGCCTACATACCTTCTCCCAAGCTAAAAGGGCAATTTTATCTTTTTCCTCAGAACCTTGCCAGAAAAATATACGCAACATCTTATTAAGTTCATTTCTTTGATTGACAGGAAGTTCAAGGCAATATAATTGGTAAAGAGGGATTTCCAATAGGACAGATTGGATCATAATAGCTTTCCCTATCGAAGATAACCATTTCCCTTTCCATGAGGACATTCTTCCTTTGATTTTCTCTACAGTGTGATTCCAGGATGCAGAAGATTTAGATCCCAAGTCCAAATACGGGCCTAAATATTTACATGGAAGAGCCCCTATTTTGAAATCTAGAATGTCTATAATACCTTGTTCAATAGGTGGAGTAGTGTTAATGAAAAATATCTTAGATTTTTCCTTATTAATTTCATGTCCTGAGGCTGAAGCGTATAAATCTAAAATATGTTTGAAACCTTTAGCCTCCGAAATGGAGTTGTTCCCATATAACATCATATCATCAACAAATTGTTGATGGGTTGTTGGCTCAACATTGCTGGTAATTTGTATACCCTAGATTACCTCATTTGTTTTAGCTTTGTTGATGGCCTGACCTAACGCTTCGGCCATAATGATGAAAAGAAAAGGGGAAATAGGGTTGCCTTGGAAAATTCCTCTAGAAATCCCAAAGAAACCTTGAGGGGAGCCATTAAAAAGAATTGAGAACTTAGGGGAAGAAATACAGGTAAAGATAAGTTTTACCCAACTCTCCCCAAACCCAAAAGCACGCAAGCATTTCTGGAGGAACAACTAATCAACTTTATCATAGGCCTTTTTTATATCTAAGTTAATTAGCATACTCGGTTTCTTGTTGATTTTGATAGAGTGTATTGCCTCGGTTGCAATAATTATCCCATCATAGATTGATCTTCCCGAGACAAAGCCTGACTGTTCCTCACTTATTATGTATGGTAGGAGTTTCTGTAGTCTACTGGCCATAGTTTTAGAGAAAAGTTTATATAACGTATTACATAGAGCAATTGGTCTGAAATCATTGAAGTTGTCTGGATTTTCTTTTTTAGGTATTAGAGCGATGAAAGTATTTTTAGCCTCTTTTAAGATATTCCCTGAATTCCTAATCCCATCCAAGGCCACCATTACTTCATCACCTATGAAACTCCAACATTTTTGGAAAAAATAGGTAGGGATGCCATTAGGGCTTGGGGATTTTTCTGGATTCATCTTATTAAGGATATTTTCTACTTCTTTTTTTGAGAATCTAGCTAGAAGCATCTTGTTTTGGTCTTTGGAGATAATCTTTGGAATATTTTCTAAGTTACTATTTTGATTCTCTATATTTGGTACTCCATTCATCTGATAAATCTCTTTGAAATAATTAACAACCTCATTAGCTATTCCTTTAGGATCCTCAATTAAAATGTTATTTTTATCCATAATCATAGTAATCCTATTATTACATCTTCTTTGCTTAGTGCTATTATGGAAGAACTTGGTGTTTTTGTCTCCCTCAGCTAACCATGTTTCTCTAGATTTTTGTCTCCAGAAAACCTCTTCCTTTGCTAACACCTCTTCATAAATTTTTAATCATTTTTTTTCTTCTTCTTCGTATAGACTAATATCAATACCTGTCTCTAAAACCTGAGCATTAAGGGTCTTTAATTGATCTTTAATATTAATTTTTGTTGCAAAAATGTTGCCAAAATTTGATTTATTCCATTCTTTCAGTTTAATCTTAATAATTTGTAGTTTATTAACTACTTGAAATAGTTTAGAGCCAGAGATATCAATCTCCATCCACCATTTTTCAACCATTTCCAAGAAACCTTCCTCTTTCAGCCACATCTATTCAAATTTGAAAGGACAATTTTCAGGGCTTTTATCTCTAAGGATTTGTAATTCAACTGGGAAATGGTCAGAACTAGAAACAGGTAATACTTTAGTTGATAAAGTAAAAGGGAGCTCGACCAAATTATTTTTAAGAAAGAACCTATCTAGTTTTTCTGTAATAAAACTGAAGCCCTTCCATCTATTGTTCCAGGTGAATTGCTCCTCTAAAGTCTCAACTTCTAATAGATTATTTCTATTAATCCAATCATTGAAGTCCCTAGCAGCTATGGAGAGATAGCTTGAACCCCCCCTCTTTTCTGACGGTTTTGTTATCGTGTTGAAATCTCCTCCAATAATGACTGTCTTGTCCAAATTCATGCATTTTTTGTTCTATTTCATTCCAGACTATTACTTTATCTATATTTTGTGTAGGGCTATATATATTTATTATGCAAAATTTTAAGTCAGAGTGGAGACTCTTTATCAAACCACAACACCAATTGGGATGATCTTCTAATTCTGTCAGTGTACTAGATCTTGGGTCCAAAATAATACCTAGACCACCTAAGGCCCCTACTACAGGAACACCCCATATGTCTTTTACCCCTAGTTTCTTATTTAATTTTTGAAGTCCTAACTGATCTAATTTAGTTTCCTGAAGTAGAATTATGTTTGATTTAGTGTTAGTAATGCAGTGGGAGTGGATCCGTTGTTTGTTAGGGGCATTTAAGCCCCTAACATTCCAGGTTAGGACTTTCATGTTGTCTTGGGAAGGAACTTCCCCTTCCTTGCATTGAAGATCTCAGTGAGTTTAACTTGTTTCGTAGCTTCCTCGGCTAGCAACCTTAGCTCTTGGGCAAATTTCCTACCACATTTCTTAATAATCTTAGCGCAATCTAGAAAAACTTTACTTGGAAGGGAAGATACAATGCCTAGGGTCATATTATCCTTCTCCTCTGATTGAGAATCCTCTTCCAAAAATTGTTGTGATTCTTGTAGAGTTAAAGGGGAATCAGGTGCTAAACATTCTGAAATTAAAAATTTCCTTTGACGAACGAGCTCTTCTTCGTCACATATTTCCTCTATAAATTTCTCCATAAGATCCTTCACTAAATCCTCACACACATATTCCAGGATAATCCTATCTTCCTCCTTCCTCCTTTCAGATTCTTTACTTAATCCACATACATCAATGGAGGGATGCTCAATAGATAACGGGGCTGTGGGAAAGGGAACAATATTAAGGTTAGCTTGCTCTGAATTATTAGCTACATTCTGATTACCATGGGTATCTAGATATTGTTTATCTTCAGGACAATGATTAATGATAGGTTAGTTCAGCTCTGAATCTAAAGATAAGTCTGTATTACATGGAATAGAAACAATATCCATATTTCTAGTTTTACTTAGAATCTCAAAACCCCCAGAGGGGAGAAAATCTACATCAATTTTAGCAAAATTATCAGGCTTTTATAAACATTATTGATTGGAGGATCCAAAATATTCTTACCCCTATTCTCCATCAGGATCAGATTAGCCCTAGAAAATTTATCAAAGGTACGATCATTATCTTCAAAATCATAATCTACAATTTTAGGGTTTATAATGACCGAACTTGATTTGTATGAAATTTCCAACGGCTTATTAAGGTTATCGTTAAGTTTCATACTAATAATGATAGATTTTTCAACATGTGCATTCTCAGAGTCTATAAAACCTTTGAATTTTCCTAGTCCATTTCCTATTTCGTGGAGGGATTCATCATCAAATAGTTTGATTGGTAAATTTTTAAGCAATACAATCTTTTCCACCTTAAGGTCTAAGTCTTCCAGGTTAAACATTAGGGACCAATCCTGGATTAAAAACCCTATATTTCTAAATTTTGGGCAACCTTTTGTTATAAGTTTCGCTTTCAATTTTCTACTGGAACAATCTACATACAAAAACTTCTCTTGGACGATAGTAATACATACCTTATTGTCCAATTATTTTGTTAGCCAATCTGCAATCGTGCCTGCCTTTGCCCCTATTCCATTCCATCTGCAAAACAAGCCATACTCTGCACACATATTTTGAATCCTACCTACCATATCATTTTTAATGAAAATATTTTTTCTCTGATTAGGGTTAGAGACACAATCCTTATGATTTACAATGTTTTGTGGAAATGTGTTTGTCCTGACATTCGTTACTTTCTCTAAATCTTTGGGTCACCTATGGGGAGGGGAGTAAATTTTACTAGTATCCAATTTTTCATAACCATTCAAATTTGGACAGGTGGGGTTAAATGAGGCTCCTACAAGGGTAGAGCCTAGCCTGTGCCAAAGATTTGGTAATCTTTCTGATCCTTGTTGTGTATTGAATATCTTTTCCAGTCTTACTGTTTGCCTCTTTCCATGCAATTATGTCTGGAATATCTAGATTTGATTAGGTTTTAGGGTTTCCTATTTGGCCCTATGTATCTGCCATGACCTCTATGAAAGTGTGGAGGAAATTTCATATCTTTGTGACCTCTCCTCCTTTCTCTGCATCCTTTATGTCTCTGCTCTGAGAAACCCTTAAATTTTTGGAGGGGATGACTGTTATATATTGAAAAAAGTGACAGTTGTAACAAAAACCCTAGCTATCTTATGTTTTGTCATTACCTTTTTGGGTCACTTAAAATGCTGAGTTTCCCATGTGCCTTTTATCCCATTAGTCAGTCGCGGTATCGCTTCATATTCTGTGTTTACTCTTTTACTTCACGCGATTAAGCGACTACTACCTCAGTTGGGTTATCGCTTGTTTAAACCTTGAGTTGGCATATCTTCATGAGATCCTGTGACTCTTTATACGTCCTAAACCATGGTCAAACTTTAGTCTATGAGAGGTTAGTGTTTTCCCTTTGGTCGCTAAGTCTCGATATAGATTAGGGTTTACCCCGAATATCATGAGATTAAATGAGGGTCATCAGATGAAAGAATGAAGGGATCAACGATGGTCGGGTAATCACTAGATCTCAGTCAAAGGTCAAACATGTCTCCTGATTACGTGACTGAAGGGATAGTCGCATAGTCTCTTGAATCAAAAGTAAAGGATGTCTAATGTGGAAATACAACTGGCACATTGTTAGAGCTGATCAAGCAAACAAAAGCTAGTGCAAGGTTGACAAGTGGTAGCATGGACCCGAGCCTTCATGGTTAGTCGGGGAATCGCCAGACAAGGTTTGAATATGCCAAATGTTCATGTGATAAGGAGATTGCCTTAGTCGCTAGGTCTCAAAGATGAAGGGTGTATTCCATAGTGATCAGGAGATTTAGCGACCGCCATTCGATCAAAGCCAAGATCTATGACAATTGTAGGGTCGCTAGATCTAAACTGCGGTTAATAAAAACTCAAGAGACCTAGCAACTTAGAAGGCAAAGATAGTTGCGGTCGACTGGCGATTAAGGGTAGAGACACAACGTGGGATAAGCAGGTCAAAGACTAAGAAAAGGTAATCCAACGGGTCTCATTTAAAAGGAAGAAAGGTCTCAACCTCAGTCGCCCGATAAGAGAAAAGGATGGCACCACATGACCATTTTTATATATTTTAAATTCAAAAATATCTTTGCAGATCAGATTTGAACAGTAATGGTAGCCGACTGCCAGAGGTTAGATGGATAAGGGGCGACCTTTCAGGAGGAGTAGGGGTTAAGTCAGCTTTTTCGAAGGGGCAATCTGATTTTTGGCAATATTCTCTGCGAATAGTAAAGGCCAAATTGACCCAAATAGGGGTTCCTAATCATATCTCATTGCATGTATTTCGACTGGTCTTCTTTCATATCAGATTCACCGCCCTTTCTAAGAGATTTTTGTTATAACAAAGCTAATTTTCAAAGATGTATCTGATCTTTGATATATAATCTCAAAGTTTCTTCTGACATATGGGACAGTTAGTGTTTTTGTTGTTCAAAATAGACATATTGAAATGGAACCCTAATCATTTTGGACTCCAAGCCTGCGTGCTGGGGAATATATATATCAATTTTGGGAGCTTTTAGAGCTCAGAGTTTTCCTTACTTAGAAGTTATCTGTGGCATTTTTTCTGCCCTCTGACTTTTACAATCTATAATCTTTCATTGATATTTAGATATTGCAAGGCTTTTTGTGACGTTTTCTCTATCCCTAGGCTTTCTTGTCTGAATTTCTCTTACTGAATTAGAATATATTGAATGATTTTTCAAAGAAATATTGGAGTTCCTGAGCCCTCTTTCTTTCTGCAATATTGTGTACTACTGTGGATGATCTAATTTAGATGAGTTTGTGGATATTCTTCAGTCCCTTGTCATTTTGTCTCATTCTTGTTCCTGATTGTAGAAGTGGATGTTTGTTTGCAGGTCATAGTCTGTGTCTATATATAGTGAATACGCTATTGTTTGTGAAATTACTTCTTTCCCTGAATAGCCTCTGTTTATCTCAAACCTCTCTATGAAATACTTATGCAAGCCTATCTAGAAGGTTGTGTTCCATTAGATCCAAGGTTTCATGCTGAGATTAGTCAATGTGTTATGATTCAAGTTACATTCGGTGTATCACCTAGTAGGATAATTTGCTTTTAGTTATTTCCTTTCCATGCATTCCTTCTATCCCTTTTCCCTTAAGAATTTACTTTCATGTTAAGAAGCAAATTAGGGTGACATACCAAGAGGAACCAGCCTAGAACCTGGAGGTCTTGTCTCGGTTAGCAAAAGGTCCCACAACCTTGAGACAATTCCCATGTTACACTAGATTACCAAGACTATGAGAGCTTGGGTAAGGGTGCAAATTTAGGTGTATAACAATTATGGCACGCTCGGTGGGACAAGAGATAGAAACAATAAGTTCATCTCTCTAAGAGCATACTGGTTTTCAAGATCAGATACAGACCAGGAAGTGGTCATTTTCAACATACCCCACCTTGTTTACCAGATAACAATTCTGGCACGCCCGGTGGGACTCCATAAAGAATTTTATCTTGCAAGTCAAGCTATCACTGATATGCTGATGACATGATTCAGGCCTAGAAGAGGTCATTCTGTTGCATATCTGGTGACTCCAAAGGTCTACTGGTTTCAAAGATCAAAGTGCTGGTATGTTATAAGTTTTTACATATTTTGAAAATTCCAGCTAACTATATGAGTAGACATGTTAGATTACTATGGACAGTTAGGTTACTCTCCTTCTTATTATGATAATAGTATTTAGGGGGCTAGTTATCAGCCATACCAAAACCCTCCAAGGCCAACTTTTACCCCAAGCTTCCATACTATGCAAGGCCACCAATATATCCAACATGCCCCAAATGATTATGCTCTTGTGAGAGATTATGAGAAAGCCCTCCAAAGAGAAAACCCATGGGCACTAAAGGCACAACAAGAGATGCTAATGCATAGGCAGTTGGCTCACCACACTTACCTCCCACCCCCCCTTCTCAGCCCATTTGGCAGCAGCCTCAGATCTCAGATTTTATGAGAGAACAAGAAAAGATAAAGGCTAAAACGCTTGACATGATCAAGCAAATATCTGAGATAAAAAATTCGCAGTAAGATATTGAAACTCAGGCCTATGAGAAGAAAGATATGGGAACTCAAGGCTATTTTCAAGGGTCAACCCCCTACCATGAAGCAATGACCTTGCAAGGCTATTTTCATGGGAAGCAATTTGAAGAGGATCTCAATCGCAGAGCTGAAATTATGTCAGCAAAATTGAAAGCTCAAATTGCTGAAAGGGAAGCCCTTGGCCCTGAGATTCCAAATTGGAGGTATCATTTTCTCCAACACCCTACACATGAGGAACTTGCAAGGCATCCATTTCCAATCTTCAAGGATCTTCTTGAAGCACAGAAGCCAACAAAGCACTTGCAGTCGCCTCTTGAACATCAACAACCTAGAGAAGTGGTTGCAACAAGGGTGGCTGCAAAGGAGCAACACCAAGGTGGTGCAGGATTTGACTTACCAAGACTCAGGGAAAATATGCCTTTTATGTCTTTCCTTAAGCCTCTTCAATTGCATATTCCAAGCTTCAAGGCAAAGGCTTTTGTCCAAGAACCTATAATTGAAAATTAGTCCACTAATTTGTAGAGGCAGTTTGTCCAGGGAAATGATTCATCCCAAGAGACCTCTGTTGTCTCTTAGGGTGATGAAATTCTATGGAAATGGCCATCTCTGCCTCCTGGTTGTCAAATACTGAGCCTTTGCAAGGGTACTAGCTTAGTATCAGGGCAAGAGCTTGTGGTAGATGAGCTCCTCTGTGATGATGTGGAAGAGATGAGGCCAGAGACTTCAGAGCTCGATGAGGACTGTGATGAACTTGGACAGAATACAGAGAAGATGGAAATGGATATTCAAGCTGATATCTTGGTGAACCTATTTGAGGAGCTTCCCATCTTTGTTGGTGAGGAAGCAGAGACTATGTCATTTTTTATGACAAAAAATCAATCAGGGAAAAAGGTGCAACACCAGCAGATGGTGGATATCAAAGAAGATGATATAACCTTGGTGGATGAGCTACCTAATTTCATTGAGTAGGATGATGAAGTTATTTTCATAACTACCCCTACAAATTTGCAGCAGCAAGAGGAGAACATTCACAAAGGCTTTGAAGAGTATGATTTTTCAGAAATCATAGGGATTTTTTGTGAAGGGCTCAATGATGAACCCCTATTCCTTGGAGTGGGAGTTCAGAGTTGTGTGCTTGTTGCAGAAGATCCATTTTTGGATTAATCTCCTTCAAAGAATCTGCCACTTAAGAAAAATTTGGAGCCGATTTCAGATCTTCAGAATCTTGATAGCTTTGATGAGCTTTTGGCTGGTTTGGAGGAAGAAGATGACAGTTTTTTGACCATTAAGGAGGAGATGACATGGCTTTCCATAGTAAAAGAAGACAACCATGAAGAAAAGGAAAATGCCAGCAAGAAGGTTTCTACCTTCAAAATCTCAAGGGGCTGCCCTATCAGATACCTAGCCCAAATGGAGTTTCCTGGGGTACCTTCACATGATCAGATTGAGGGAAGTGAATCTTATCTCATTTTTGTAGAGACAACTTATTATTGTTTGAAAAATCTATACATGCCTCATATACTTGTAATTGTCCTTACACATATACTGCAAAGTGTTTTAATCAGAAAAGGTAGTTACTTTAAGAATCCAGTAAATGGTTTTGTTTAACCAAGTTTATTCCACTGGTTAGCTTAGGGTAGATTAGATTTCCTGCTTTCTTTCAAAGCTTTCTAGTCTAACTTCCCAGCTTTTCAAGAAGTGCCCGTGCACATAATTTTTGCTCCAGCTCTATTTTTTTGTCAGAAGAAGGTTTTGTTCGCGGAAATGACTCCATGCCCAATGGAATGTTTCAGAGGCTACTGGTTTTCTATGTTTAGCAGGCAAACATCCAGCAAAAATTGCCAAAATATTATCCAACTTTTCATAACCATTCAAATTTGGATAGGTGGGGTTAAATGAGGCTCCCACAAGGGTAGAGCCCAACATGTGCCAAAGATTTGGTAATATTTCTGATCCTTGTTGTGTATTGAATATCTTTTCCAGTCTTACTGTTTGCCTCTTTCCATGCAATTATGTCCAGAATATCTAGATTTGATTAGGTTTTAGGGTTTCCTGTTTGGCCCTATGTATCTACCATGACCTCCATGAAAGTGTGGAGGAAATTTCATATCTTTGTGACCTCTCCTCCTTTCTCTGTGTCCTTTATGTCTCTGCTCTGAGAAACCCTTAAATTTTTGGAGGGGATGACTGTTATAAATTGAAAAAAGTGACTGTTATAACAAAAACCCTAGCTATCTTATGTTTTGTCATTACCTTTTTGGGTCACTTAAAATGCTGAGTTTCCCATGTGCCTTTTATCCCATTAGTCAGTCGTGGTATCGCTTCATATTCTGTGTTTACTCTTTTACTTCACGCGATTAAGCGACTAATACCTCAGTCGGGCTACCGTTTGTTTAAACCTTGAGTTGACATATCTTCATGAGATCCCGTGACTCTTTATACATCCTAAACCATGGTCAAACTTCAGTCTATGAGAGGTTAGTGTTTTCTCTTTGGTCGCCAAGTCTCGATATAAATTACGGTTTACCCCGAATATCATGAGATTAAATGAGGGTCGTTGGATGAAAGAATGAAGGGATCAATGATGGTCGGGTAATCACTAGATATCAGTCAAAGGTCAAACATGTCTCCTGATTACGTGACTGAAGGGATAGTCGCGTAGTCTCTTGATTCAAAAGTAAAGGATGTCTAATGTGGCAATACAGTTGGCGCATTGTCAGAGCTGATCAAGCAAACAGAAGCCAGTGCAAGGTTGACAAGTGGTAGCATGGACCCGAGCCTTCATGGTCAATCAGGGAATCGCCAGACAAGGTTTGAATATGCCAAATGTTCATGCGATAAGGAGATTGCCTTAGTCGCTAGGTCTCGAAGACGAAGAGTATATTCCATAGTGATCGGGAGATCTAGCGACCACCATTCGATCAAAGCCAAGATCTATGACAGTCACAGGGTCGCTAGATCTAAACTGCGGTTAATAAAAACTCAGGAGACCTAGCGACTTAGAAGGAAAAGATAACTACGGTCGGCTGGCGGTTAAGGGTAGAGACACAACGCGGGCTAAGCAGGTCAAAGACCAAGAAAAGGTGATCCGACGGTTCTCATTTAAAAGGAAGCAAGGTCTCAACCGCGACCGTCCGATAAGAGAAAAGGATGGCGCCACATGACTGTTTTTATATATTTTAAATTCAAAAATATCTTTGCAGATCATATTTGAACAGTAATGGCAGCCAACTGGCAGAGGTTAGATGGATAAGGGGTGACCTTTCAGGAGGAGTAGGGGTTAAGTCAGCTTTTTCGAAGGGGCAATCTGATTTTTGGCAATATTCTCTGCGAATAGTAAAGGCCAAATTGACCCAAACAGGGGTTCCTAATCAGATCTCATTGCATGTATTTCGACTGGTCTTCTTTCATATTAGATTCACCACCCTTTCTCATAGATTTTCATTATAATGAAGCTACTTTTCAAAGATGTATCTGATCTTTGATATACAATCTTAGAGTTTCTTCTGACAGATGAGACAGTTAGGGTTTCTGCTGTTCAAAATAGACATATTGTAATGGAACCCTAATCATTTTGGACTCCAAGCCTGTGTGCTGGGGAATATATATCAGTTTTGGGAGCTTTTAGAGCTCAGAGTTTTCCTTAGAAGTTATCCGTGGCATTTTTTCTGCCCTCTGACTTTTACAGTCTGTAATCTTTCATTGATATTCAGATATTGCAAGGCTTTTTGTGACATTTTATCTGTCACTGGGCTTTCTTTTCTGAATTTCTCTTACTGAATTAGAATATATTGAATAATTTTTTAGAGAAATATTGGAGTTCCTGAGCCCTCTTTCTTTCCGTAATGTTGTGTACTATTGTGGATGATCTAATTTAGATGAGTTTGTGGATATTCTTTAGTCCCCTGTCATTTTGTCTCATTCCTGTGCCCGATTGCAGAAGTGGATGTTTATTTGCAGGTCATAGTTCGTGTCTATATATAGTGAATATGCTATTGTTTGTGAAATTACTCCTTTCCCTGAATAGCCTCTGTTTATCTCAGACCTCTCTATGAAATACTTATGCAAGCCTATCTAGAAGGTTGCGTTCCATTAGATCCAAGGTTTCATGGTGAGATTAGTCAATGTGTTATGATTCAAGTTACCTTCGGTGTATCACCTAGTAGGATAATTTTCTTTCAGTTATTTCCCTTCCATGCATTCCTTCTATCCCTTTTCCCTCAAGAATTTACTTCCATGTTAAGAAGCAAATTAGGGTGACATACCAAGAGGAACCAGCCTAGAACTTGGAGGTCTTGTCTCGGTTAGCAAAAGGTCCCACAACCTTGAGACAATTCCCATGATACACTAGATTACCAAGACTACGAGAGCTTGGGTAAGGGTGCAAATCTAGGTGTATAACATTTACCTGATACAGATCCAGGACCGTCACGATGTGTACCTAGCTCCAACCTCTTGGCCACAAATGGCTTGCAAGAGGCCGAATGCTTCCTAGCAATATTGTGAACCATACCCGATGGGAGCAAAGATACATTTGGACCATTAATCCTTCGGTGAGGCGGGGAGTAAACTCCAACCTTTGCTAGGGCAGTATCCATAGGTCTGGGTGAATTAGGGCTTCAAACAAACTATGCAAGCGGTTGCTTCTCCCGAGGGAAAGCCCTAGAGGAAGCTCTAGGGGAAGAAGAAGCCAGCGCCGAAAAATGATTTGCCGTTTTGATTGCAAAGGGTTTAGCTGAGAGATTCTTTGCCCAAAAATGAGATCCGGAGATAGTTTTCCATTCATTAATTCCTTGATTCGGGGGCATAACTAGAGAGCACATACAATATCCATCGATTTTGAAATTTACATTCACATACTTTGTTTTTGAAAAGAACCGCATCTGATGATCCAAAGATTCAACTGTGAATGGTAGAACCTGGGTGCGCGAGTGTTCGCGAAAAAGCAGAGTCATTGTTGCAAAAAAGCAGATATGATCTTTATCTTACCCTAGACAAGATTGTTATCATGATCTATCCTCGACTATTTAATCTCCAATTTAATTTCTTGTTTTGGCTATTTGTTTGCACTCCATGTCACATTGCCATATTAGTTAAAGTCCACATTGTCATACTCGTCAAAGTGTACATTTATTGATTTGAATATAAACAATCTGGTCCATCTAATTTCTATTTCAATACGTGTTGGATGCAATCTTTATTTGCTTGCTTAAATCAATTTACATATTTATCTCATACATGTTAATTACTACTTTTATTCATTTATATTAACTTTTAAATTTATTTGTAAAGTGTATTGTTTTCTTTTCCATCAAGTATATATCTATGAGGTGCAACTATTTATAGAGTGAAAATAGATGAGAGAAGACATTTAAATTTTTTTGGACTCTATTTAAATTTTTGTGAGTTTATAATATATTATTATTATTATTATTGTTGGTGGTAGGAAATGGACCTATAAGTTTTGACTAGGACTTTTGACTAGGATACCAACCTAAGAATAACTACCTAAAACTTACACCTAACCATTTTTAAAAAAAAAAAAATATAAAAAAAGTTTAATTAACAAACTTCTATCATACAATTATAATATTATTTCTCTAAATTAATATTTTTGATATTAAAAGCAACCACAACAAGGGGGCTGGCCCATGAAAACAATAGGAGGCAAAGCCTCAAGAACAACAATTACCGCACAATAACATCAAAAAGTAGTAACAACAGACTATCAACCAACCCCTTCTCTTAATATCCAAAACCCCACCCACCACCTAACTATTAGTAACATAACATTAAAAGAATAAGTTTTAGGAATACTACTAGCAGCACCAAAATAACTACTAGTATCAACACCATAATAGCTACTAAAAGTTTTAAAAGTATCTAAGAAGCCATCATGGTTGTAAAGAAAGTTCTGCGACCAAGCAGTAACAAAAGTACCATGCCACACAGGGCTGAACCAAAATAAAAGAACGCTAATGGTTCTCCTAAGGCAAAGCAATAAAGAAAATAACACAACCGGTAACACGACCATTAATTTTCCTTCCTATCCTTGCTGGGCTTGAACAATAGAAGCCGAGTCCAATGATCGGTCAAGAATTGGAACAAGTCCTTGTTCTCGTCGCCTTCAACATCCTTCTTGTTCTTCTTCACCTATTGCATCAGACTAAAGTAGTAGTAGAGGAGTGCATAATTTTTGATGACAAACTGAGCCATCGCGGTGAAACTCTTATCAAACATAAGCAACTTTTTTTTTTATCTTGTTTATTTTCTCCGTATTGGTCACACACCCCACACAAGAGCCAATCTTCTCCTTTGTGTCCTCGTCAACAACACATTTACATATAGGAATAAATCAGAATAAATCAAATTCTTAAAAAAAAAAAATGTCGTTTAAATCAATAAACCAAAATATTAATCGTAGGCCTAAAATTATGGTCAAAAGCACTGTTATATATACGCTTTTGACCATACCACATGTAGATAAATATTGAGCTTGAATTAATCTAAGTTAATAACTTAGCTTAGAACTTCAGCAATCATGATTGCATTGGAATATTGAAGGCTAATAAGATAAATTATTGTATCAATTATTTGTTGGATTGAGCGGGTCTCTCAACAAAAATTATAATATAATATAATCTTCATGGATTTAGTGACTGTTGGTCTGGGTTCGCTCCGTCCTGTAAAACCGCGTTGGATGGCATCAAAATCTAGTTAAAATCATTCTTTTTAGCAGCCTTACCTTTCATTTAAAACCTAAGTCTGCAATATTCGATGGTTTTCGATTCGATTTATTCCCAATATAGTGGATCTGATAGAAACAAAAAGAAGGGGGAAACTTGTTTATCTGGGTTTTTAAAATGGTTGAATTTGGTTGCAGAGTGTGATCAAAGGTTTTAATCTTGTAAAATAGGAAGTGGGCTAGTTTTGGAAGATTTTTTGAAGCCTCCAAGGACCTGTGGTTTTAATGTGATAAGAATTTTTTGTTTTTTTTTCTTTCCCTTTCAAAAAGTGTATTGAGGTCTCTCAATAGGTTTTAAAGGCCGTCTGGATCTTTTCTGTGCTCAATTGGGATCTGAGGATTTGAGAAATTATGTCTGGGGAAGAGTATTTGGAGCTCAACTTTAGACTACAGGATAGTACAGATATAGGCCCCAGGAGATATCTGTCTGCTACTACTGTTGCCACTTTGAAGGAAAGCATTCTCGCACTATGGCCCAAAGGTATGTTCTGAATCCTAATTGCTATAATTTTCTTATAGGGATGTACTTTGAATCTGTACTAAATCAAGGGATCTTTTCAATGTAGATCAGTGTTTATTTGCTTACAGATTTTATGTTTGGTATTCCGTAAAATTCATAAAATAATATATAACTCAGATCTAAGATTGTAAAATTATACCAACATGTAGGCTTTTAAAAAAGAAAAATGATAGTTTTCCTTTGGGTCTTATAGAGTTAAGGATTAAATGGGTGCTGGATAGACAGATATTAGAATCATGAAAGATAGCCACCCGAATTGCGTTTTTTGATGTTATGGATCTGTCGGAATGCAGACTCAGGTTAATCTCAAGTTATTTCGTTTTCTGTTGTGTCCATTAGAGCTAAGTATGGAGGGGGTGGAAAACATACAGACATAAATGATGCAAAGTAGCATTGCCTATTGGACCAAATTGTTTTTGGTGCCGTGGATCTTCTTCTATGTGGAGATTTATGCACTTTTAATGAATGTCTACAATGTTGTGCAAGTAGATTAATATTAATTCTTTTATTTTCGATAGGATCCAATAGAATCAAAGATTGAATATGCACTAAGCAGATCATATATACGAAAAATACGTTCACTTGTTAGCTTTAGTTGTGTTTTCTATGTCATGGAACTGGTGATATTGTGGAAAATTATTAGTTTGTCACCAATACGTGTTAAGTTGTGTAAATGATATACTAAATAGTTTACTGTCAACTTTAAGTTTTTATTTGCGAGTCTAGTGGCAGTGGAGCTAATTATTGAATAGCTGTTGATAGAGGCAGATATAAGTTGTAAAAGGTAGCCTTGCTTGTGAGATCAAATTGTTATTTCGATACGATTGATCTCATGGTATATGGATGATTTCTATTTTGTTGGCAGTGCTTGGACTTTGTGATAGTAGCTAAATAGATTAATCTCGTCTTCTTTGAATTGTTGGAATCCAATAAAACTGAGGATTGAATGGATCTTGAACAGACACAGAGATAAATGATGAAAATGATGCAGAAAAATAATGAACAATAATGTTGGTTGTCGGCCTTGGTTGTGGTTTAGAAAAAATAAATGTTATGGATTCGGTGGTATGTGGAGCATTTTTCTTTTCTTTTCAATGCACATAAAGTTGCATAAATAGAAGAGCCAGCTTTTGTATTTGTTTGGTTCGGATAGAGCTGTGGATTCAACAGATGTGGAATAGACTAGATATTGAAATTTCACATTTATTGTGCCCAAATTGGCCTATGTGATTGTGGAAATAGATGAATTTTGACCTTTTTATGTTTGGATACCTTAGAGCTAAGATCAAATGGGCGGTAGACATAAACAGAGGCATGGGATAAATTTAGCAGCACTTGTAGGTTAAAATTATTTCTTGTGGTGTTATAGATATGATGGAAGGTCGAGATTGTGTATTTGTGAGCTCTTTTATTCCTTGGGTCCACTAGAAAGGTTAGACTGGGTGTTGAACAGACACAGAGATAAATGATGGAAAGCAGCATTGCTTGTTGAATTTGATTTTTATTTTCCAAAAAGCCTCTAGACGAGCAAAACAATTGCTTTTATTTGTATTTTGAGTGAGCTACCTCATTCATTATCAGGAAAATGTAGTTCTGGTAAATGCCTTCCAACCTTGAATTGCTTTTTGAGAAAACAAATCTTTCGGTATGTAGATAATGCTGGCTTTCATGCCAATACCTATATGGCAGTGTGAATATATAGTATTGCTTGTGGAGCCTAATTGTTTTTTTGCTAGGATGCCGGTTCGGGTTCGAATTCGGGTTCGAGTTCGAAGAACTGGTTCGCCGGTTCGACAAAATTTTGAAAAAGGGGTTTTTGGGTTCGAGTTCGTTTTTTCAAAAATATGTAATTTTTTTTATATATATATATACATATTTTGATATTTATGCAGCCTAGAAGCATGAGTTAAGATTAGAATGTCACATAGTATCATAAAAACTGAAAGTAAACATTTAAATTTGTAAACATAGCATCATGAATCATGAATCCATGATCATACCATCATATACTTCAAGTTCAAGTTCAACATCAAAGATTCAAAACATTAAAATTAAATCAGAACAT
>MU225721.1:2103290-2147556 GCA_018584345.1 Thuja plicata
CATGCATTGTCCATATTTTCATATGAATGTAATGTATACTTGCAAATTTCCTTATATATTTGAAAATTTCCCTATATTTACATAGCCGTCCCCTTTGCCGTCCCCCGCCGTCCCCAAAATCGGCAAATAAATTTGCCGTCCCGGAAACCCGTCCCGCCGTCCCCTGCCGTCCCCGTCCCCGTCCCGGAAACTTGGGGTAACCTTGTAAAACTTCCTATGATGCATTGTTCTGCAGAGGATAGATTGTATTTATTGTAGATACCAACTCTGAAGGGTAACTGCTTTCTCCCTCTCTGTTCTTGATCTGTTTGTCTGTGGTACGATGCAGCTTTAAAAAAATCGTGGTGGATAGCTTGATATAGAACTGGTTGCAGTTGAATTTTTAACATTTGCTAATTACACTAATTTAAAACATTTGAAAAAAGTGCAAGGGAATTTTTGTACGACTCAGCACAATTGAATGAATGTTATGGGCACTGCAGCATACAAGCGTGCAGGTTTATGGCTCTCATCGGTCTTGCATTCCATATGACTAGTTTTATAGTATTTGGGTGCTCTCCATTTTGTATGGGATGGTTATAGATCAACAAACTGGATGCCAGAAAAGTGCAAGTTATTCTTTTGCAGAATGTCTTGAAATAGGTCATTTAATAATGTGAAACTGGAAACACTTCTTTTTGTTCAATGAAAATATGAAATTAATGTAACTTGTAGTGAGCAACTTAAGCAGATTGCATAAAATTCTGTCAAATTATTTTTCAAATAGTACATTTTAGGTTTGATTATTTGACGTCAAGAAGTTTATTGTCCTGCTGCCACCTGTCTGACATTAGTCACATTTCCTCTGCAAAGTGAATTTTTCCTCAGAGTGCTTGATAGCGATTTTGACCTTAATATTGCATAGGGCGGAGTTGTCTCTTGACTATGTTCAATGTTTTAGTGTTAACCTGTTGCAGATTTTCTAATGTAATGCACTATTAAATTTGTTGAGATTTCTCTTTCTTCCTGATCACAGTCATGGAGACAGGAGGTCCTTTTTCTGAATTTGAATTTACAAACCAAATGTTTTGTACTTATGATAAGATTCTTAATTTTTTTTCTTATATGTGTTTGGTTGTCCAATTATTCATGGAGTTTCCGGAGTGCTGATCTCCTTCAAATTGGAATCCAGAAGATTTCTGAACTGGAATGTATAATATAAACTAAAAGTAAATACTGATTACTTGTATTTTTTATTATATAGTTTCCAAAAGACTTTTAAGTAGAAAGAACTTGATAAAAATGACATCTTGGAGATCTCAATTATTGTATTTTCTTGGATGTCAGCAAATGAATCTGTATTTAGTTCAGTATTAGAATTCCTTTTTGTTGACTACTATTCACTTTCTTTTGTTTGGCATGAATTTTACGAGTTCAGTTTGTATAAGGACTTAATTAGGTTTGGTAGCATATGATCACCGAATGATTTTGTTGGTTACTGTATATTGAGTGCCTTACATGGAACTAGCTGAAGGGATATGCTGTATATACTCTGAATTTGTTGGTTACTGTATATACTGTATACTATACAAATAGTACTTGAAATGCTAGTTATGAAAAGATGTACAAGTTTAGCAAACTTGCAAATGCCAAATACTAAATACTAAATGTCAAGATTCATCATATGACATAAATTAAAATTCTTATTTAGAACATGAATGATGAAACAACAAAAAAGAAAAAAAACTTAAAAAGAAAACTAAGAAATTTTAAAACATTAAACAAAAACGAAAAATAAACATTGTAATACAAATTACAATGAACATTCAACATTTTAGTAAAGCCACTAATGTGCATTTAATATTTGGAGAAAACACAGTAGGAGAGCCATGAGCGGGAATAGGTGCGGATCAAGATTTTCAAATTTCGGCGATGCAGAGGAAGGAGACGAAGATGATGAGGATGATCCAGGAGGGAGTAAGAGGGTTTGGGCGTTGCAGGTTGTGCCTCTGGTTTCTGGTTTCCCTATTTTTTAGAGTTGTGGGGCGTTTTCTGGGCTTGGGGCTTCTGATGTGGCCCTTGTTCCTGCCCAGGCTTTGGGCCTCTGCCCTGTTTGTGCTGCTGTGTGTGCTTTATGGAGCTGTCTTTATTGGTGCACCCTTCCTTGTTCAATGGCTGTGCGTGGTGAGTACTCGTTTGCGGTCCTCCTCCATCGGCTTGGCAAGCCCTTTCTCGCTGACATTGGAAGATTGATTCCCAGAATTTCTCTGGCTGCCGATGACTTCTTTGGTTGGTTTTTGCAGCTTCGTTTGGAAGCCTCCACTACAGTCCCTCTTGCATTTTCGTCTGAGGTTTTCTGCGTTTGGAGCTTCAAATGGCTGGGTTTGGACTTTTCGGCCTTTGGAGCCTGATCACTGGGGTTGCTCGTTGTCCTTGACGGGATCTGTTGTGTGCGTCCTTGTTTGTGTGGCTGGTATCTCCTGTGCAAGATATTTGCAGACTGTTTTGGACGCTCTGATCCCCTTTCCCCTGCTTTGGGCGACAAGTTCTTTCCCCGTGTGTTGGGCCTTGTCCTTGGCGAGATACTTCATTGGACCTAACTCCGGGCTTGAGGTGTCTCTGGGTTCTAAGTTGGTGAGTGCGGTGTTAGCCGACGGCTTGTTGTGTGACTCCTGCACTTTGCCTCACGTTGGCCTTGGCTGTAAGGTTGGCTTTTGTGCTGTCGATGGTTACTCTCTCTTTGCCCATGGCGCTGTTTGGGCTGGGATCTTGGCTGTGGTGAGGGCTCTGCGCCACAATTTTGGTCTTTTCTTTCTCTATGTGAAGATGGTGGTCCTTGGTTGCAGCCCCCCTTCCTTGGTGCTTCTCATTGCCTTTGGTGATGTGTTGAAGGACGTTTGGGCTGTGTTTTCCTGGTGGTTGAAGGTGGTTTCTGTTTGCCTTTATTGGGCTTGTTTCTGGCATTCTGTTGGGATGAATGCTTCTGGCCCCTTTGTGGTGGGTGTTTTGACCAGTATGGCCCAAAAGGCAGTTCAGTTGGTGCCCTTTTGTGTTTTGGATAACAGGATCTTTGCTGTGTGGAGATCTTCTCTTCTTAGATCATTGTCATGGGTGCAGAGGACTGATGGCTCTCCAGTGTTCTGGAGAATGAACAAGATGTATGACTTGGTGAGGCTTGTGGCCCTATCTGAAGATGAAGTTGTGATTGTGGGCGGGATTCTTGATGCCCACAGAGTGTTTCGTAGTGGTGAGGTACTTTGGAGGAAGCCAGAAAATGGGGTTATATTCCTATTTCCCGAGGATGCTTTTAGTGGATTTTGTTCCTTTCAATGGAGTTGGCTGATGTTTTTTGCTGCCCTGGTGAGCATAGTATGTTGTATGGTGTACTGTGCTCTTGTTGTTGAGAATATGATCCTCCAGATTTTGTGGGGGTTGGATTACTCTTTGATATTCATGGCTTATGCTCTCATCTTGGAGCTTGAAGATGGCGCCCTCCATGGTCTCTGTCAGGAAGGAAATGGCTACTTCAGTACTAAGTAGAGAGTTGGTACTGAAGTTGGTTGGTAGTTGGTACTAAAAAAAATCAGAAAATAAAACAAAACCCTACCTTATGCTTGATGAATCTCTTCAAGGAAGGTGTATAATCTTCTTCCTCTTCTTCTTGCTCCTCTTTCACTTGCACTCACTTCTTTCACTCCTCCAATCACTCCTTTTTTTCCTTTTCACTCTTCTCTATCTGCTGTAGCAAACAAGGAGAAATGCAAATTTGAGAAAAAAACTATGTTACCCTGGGTTTCTAGAATGGGGGGACAGGGAAATGGGTTTCCGGGATGGATTTTTTTTCTTGGAACAGGGGACAGCAGTGGAGACGACTATATAAAAAATAGGGAAATTTTAAAATATATAGAAATTTTTTAAATATTCATATGAAACATGGATAAAGCATGCTTATTTACATTATACAACCCTAACATATAACATCTGTGTCAAATAATTTCAATTGAGAGTTCACATGAGAGTGGAAGTCAAACAAATTATCAAAACTCAAACATTATTTAAATTAATTTTATGGGACAGCCAGGGGACGGGTTTCCAAGTTTCCGGGTGGGCTTGGAATGTCCAAGGTGGGACCCATGCTCATTTAGGTTTCGAATGGAACCCAAACCAAAATCAGAAAACATATATTTTTGTAAAAGTCTCTTATGTGGGGATGTGGGGGGACGTGCAGAAGTCCCCAGGACGGTTGAGGGATGCCTGGGCGTCCCCCTGCCATCCCGGGGACTTCTGAGCATCCCCCCGCATCCCTGCATCTCTGCAGCGTGTGGGCGGCGGAAAGGTGGTGGTGGGGGGATGCCAAGTCCCCATCCCCTCGTCCCCAAGACGTACCTGTACTGGAAACTCAGGGGTTTGGAGGGGGGACGCATCCCCATGTTACACTGGTAAAATGGTATGATTGCATACTGCAAGAAAACAATCTATTAACTTTCTTGGTCTACTTGTGTTTTCTAACCCCTCAGTTTCTTTGTATATTTGCTTAAACACATATCCTTTGGTCTTTTATGTTTAAGATATGTAAGAGTAATTGTATGGATGGTAAAAAGAATCTGAAAGGAATAATTTACATTCTGCAACCCTCTGAAGTCCGAATGTATACATTCTTGAAGGACCTTGCTTCTAGGATTTCTTCAATGAAAAATCTCCCTATCTGACATTTCTGAGAGTTACCTTGTGCTTTTTGTAGAAAGCTTAATATTTCATCCTTTCATTGTTACAGAGAAAGAAAATGGTCCAAAGACCATCAATGATGTGAAATTGATCAATTCTGGAAAGATATTAGAAAACAACAAAACTCTAGGGGAGTGCAGGGGTCCAATATGTGATCTACCTGGTGGAGCTATAACCATGCATGTTGTTCTACGACCACCATCAGCTGAAAAAGGAAATGGTACTAAATACTTCTGCGGTTCTTCTAATCAATTCCAATGTGTAAAGGCAGTTGGAATTTGTGAAGTGCATTTTCTCTGTTTAATGTTTAAATTGTTTGGAAGAGATTTTTTTTTTAAATTTTACTTATTTTTCCCATCTAAAATCTGATTTAAGTTTGTCTCTACTGGACAGAAAAGCAGCCTTCAGACATGCCAAAAGACAACAAATGCTCGTGCACAATTCTATAGAATGACATCACTCATGGGGAAATCTGACTTCAAGTGGATACAGACTCCTTTGATTTCACTTATTGCAACCAGAAGTGGCATGTTTATGAGATATATTTCTATGTTGGATGCCAGCTCCAGCAACTGATTTTTTCAAGCACCAAAAGGTGACTCAGTGTTCTGTAGATGATAGAATATACCAGAAGCCAGCATTCATTGGAAATGTAAGCTGTTAAGTTCATTTTCAATCAAGGCTTCCTCTGGTAAATCTCATTAATATATATTTTTTTGTAGTCAAAGTAACACAAATGTGAAAAATGCATTTTTCAAATATGTTTCTGCCGCTTTACTTATTATATGAGGGTGTTGACGAAGGCTATACTTTGGGATTATGATGGTAATAGTAATTGTAAGTTGCATATTAGTCTATGCAAAGATGTACAAACTTGGAAGGTGGTTGAGAATTGACTGAGGAAATTTAGGTTCATTGCAATTATAACAGTGAAAGTTGCAATAAAAGTGAGGTTGTTCATAATCCTAGCAACAGAAAATATTTATTAATTTTTCTCTCTATATTATATAATCTGAAGTTTTGCATATCATAACTTGTTTATATTTATTTTCTTGAAAAACCCGTTTCTCAGCACTAAAGTGGGTAATCAACTTCATGTCACATTATTGAACTTCAGAATTGTTAGTGGAAAGCAACTACATTGATCCTGCAGGCATGAACCCATCAAGATTTTAACCAAAGCCATTTTGTTCTTAAGTGCATCTGCTTATCACTAGGCTACATCTTGGACAAGATAATTGTGTTTGCTTTCAGGGAAAATGGTGTTTCAAAGTGTTTTTCTTATTAAGTGATGAAATTAGTGCTCTATAGCATATATTTTGTTTTATGAGGTCTCAGTGATGCTCCACAGCTTGGTTTATCAGGCTTATTTCCTCTAGCCATGGTTACAGCTGTGTTGAAAAATATCAGAAGGTTCTTGTTCTCTCTTGCCACAACTAAATATCAGAAGGTTCTTGTTCCCTCTTGCGACAACTAGATCCTTTTTTTCAAAAATATTAGGAGGACCTCATACACAGGGCATTTATGCACTTCCCTGATGTCAGGTTGTTTATGCCTTTGGAGCCCTAGAGTTTATTTTACCAGGTGTGGAGATCTTGTTGCTAGATCTTGTTTGTGTCTGAGTATTGGATGAAGTTTTTTGTTTAAGTACCAACTTAAAGAGATTATAAAATTTAATTTGCTTTTGACTATGATAATCAGATATCATTTTTTGTTCTAATATGTATTTCGATTAACAACAGTTAACACTTACTAAAATTGTTAAAGGTTTCACTATTTTGTTTTAACACAAATCCTTCTTTTCTAAAATAGTTTTTGCAAAGCAAGAGGGGGTTCAATTTATATTTGTATTTATTTAAATGTGCTTCAAGGATTATAACAAGATCTCTAATATCACCAATGACTGAACCTAGTTTGACTACGGGCAAACCTACTAATAATGAAAGCCAATAAATGTAGGAATCATGATTCACTAGACTGTGCAGCTTGCACATCAGGTCCAAAACGTAAGTCACTTCATTCATTGGCATTTAAATCCCTAAAAGCTGGAGGGTCTTAGTAACTGCTTCGCCACATGTGGTTTACAACAATCATAATGATTCATGTGGTGACATCCACTTCATGCAGTGCATTAATTTCATAGTAGAGTATCAGATCATAGATCCTGGAGCATGATAGGATTTGTGTTTGGTTTAAGCAATTTGGGACCTATGAGTTGTGGTTGGTGGGAGCACAAATGACTTAAAATAGGTTGTTGATATTATGTTTACTCTCTTGAAACTTTTCTTTTGCTTTACATTGCTAACACTTCATTTGAATGAAATGTACATGCACCGTTGCTTGGTTGCAATATATATAGGGGCAACAGAGAATTTATCCACTTTGTTTTCAGTCAATTTTTAATGGTGTGCTGTTAATGAATTGGTGTTGCTGCATGTGATTCAGAACGGTGTCTTATTCCTTTGTGTTGGTGTGGTTTGTAATAGATATTCTTTCAGCAACTGCATTGAATGTGGCCTATGCAATTCTAACATTTGTTAAATGCAATTCGAATGGTTATTGATGGTGGTTTTTTCTACATATCATTATAATGTCCGAGTGGATCTGTCTTATACTTACATGCACGAAGGACAAGGTTAATTCAACAGTAAAGAAGGTAGTACCGAATAGTTTAAGACTGGATATAAATGCATAGGTTTTGACTTATTGTTATATTGTGTGTACTTAAAGGGTTTATTGGAAGAAAACAATAGTAAATAATTTTCCTAGAGCATAACGCTTTTGCAATTCAGAAACAATGCTCCCTATACATGTATGTCATAATGATTTTCCAGGTCCATTAAGTGTCTCACAGTGAAATCTAGGCATATGTATTATACGCTTCTAAGCATATATTTAGCTAAATATGAAGTCAATGGCCATGCCAGCATTGATTGTTTGTTTGAAATTTTGCAAAGGGAATTCAAGGTAAATATTAGTTGCGGTGATCTGCTATTACCTTTCATGGTTAAATGAAAGTTGCTTTTAGAGATGATAGTGGTGTTGTGTCCATTTTGAAATTGGACTAAGAAAATTTTCAAAGTTTGATTGCTTCAAGATGAGTTTTGAATCACTCAATTCTTCGTACCATTGCATTGTAGTTATGGAGGGTAACAGTTGTGGTTATGCAACTGTACTTTGCATGCTTAAAAGAAATTTTCTTTAAGAGACTGATGATGTTGCAAGTTGTCTCCATTTGGAATATTGCCTCAGCAGTGTTCGTTTTGATTGATCCAACATGAATTAACATGGTAGTTGTTGATGTAATGATTGGGGTGATGTGCCTATACATCGCTTGGTTGAATGAAAGTTGCTTTAAAAGGCTGATAATGTTGTTTGTTTTATCCATATGGAAATTCAACTCATTGTATTTTCAATTTTTTGAGTTGTGTTAGAATCTCTCACACTCAATCAAGGCACTTAGACATAAAATACTCCAATCTTTTATTTTCACCACTTGATACTAGTTGAAGCTATTTTTATTGACACTTGACATGTGATCGTATTAGATACAGAGTGGTATTCATCAAAATTTTATTTGTTTTGAAAGATTTATGAAGGCAATGGTTCCATGGAGGTAGCCATATGAATTTATAGCATCAGGTGCTGTAGATAGGGATCTTTTATAAATGTGCAGAGAGAAACTAGGAACTATTTGCAGTGCAAGGGCCACCTTATCAAACATAATAATCTTTTCAGGCTTACTGTTTTTTGAAACAACTGCATTAAATAATGCCAATTAACATTTCAAAAAATCTAAAAAAATCTTTGCTAAATCCTCTCCTCCAGCTTTTCTCCTGTCAATTTAGAAGCAGGCAGGCCCTGTGGGGTACAAGTCTCCTGGTTGATGTGTTAGCATCTGCGCCCTATCGTATACAAACTAATTTGTTTCTTAGGCCTTATGGGCCTTCACTAGCCTTTGGTTATTATCGTGGTAAACTTTAATTTATCAACTACTTATACATTAGCTTATTAGGAATCATCGACCTTCTTTCTACCATCTGCTCTGTTTTTTAAATTTTTGTCTGCATGGACCTTGGTGTAATAGGGTTTTTGTCCAAGTAATACTACCATCATTTTTTTTGTGCCCTGAAATCTCTCAGCTAATAACTTAACGGTCTGATGAAGGGAGACTTTCTGGATTTTCTCAGCAGTGCAGCTTAGAAGTTTTAGGAGCATCTTGAAGAATGGTGATGATATGTACCTGTAGTAACAATGGCTAATCAAGTCTATAACGTACTTTTAAAAGCCTAAAGTTTGAAAATATTACCAAAATGAAATCATGTTATAGTTTATTATTTTGAGTGTACCTGCAATAGGCATATTTTCTAACAGTACATCTTGTCTTAACAACTTTAATATAAATTTCAAATAGATTTAGTTTGATATTGTTAGGATTAAATTTGTACATTCATGTTGATTCCCATTTAATTCTGGGCTTACGTTAAGGGAATGGTTTAATACAATTATGTATTAAAACATGTTGTAATTTTGTTTGAAATTGGGTTCATCTCTTGATTTTTATTTAGACAAGTTTTTCACATATTTGACCTTTCCTTATCTATATCTACATATGTTCACACATGATTCTTACCAATTTAAACCTTATCAACCACAACATTATTATTTACTAAATTTCAACAATAATGTACATAAGAACACAATAACACAAGGTCTACAAAGAAATTCTAATTGGGGAAAATCATGGTAAATCGATGCTTATATATAATTCTTCTTTTACAAAGTTTGTAGGCACCAACCTACTAGAGGCACCGGCCACTGCTTTCACTTTGTGAGAACCAACTTACTAGAAGTGGCAACTGCTCGTTAATTTTGAAGCACCAACTTTACCAATATGAAGCACCGACCACACCAATATGAAGCACCAACTTCACTAGTTCAAATTTCCACCTTGTCAATGTTGCTTCTACAACAAATGATGGATGATCTCAATCTTCACAAATTATGTCTAATTTCTCTTCTTCAATTTGTTATAACCACCTTCTCAAATTGATCGCAAACTTGTCATTAATCTCCCTTTACAAATTTTCTACTGTTTTGCTTTCTTTAAATGTACCCCAAAACTCCTCAATCTGATATGAAGTCGCTCTTATATTGCTTTTGAATCTGCCCCAAAACTTATTTCATAATCTGCTTCTCAATTCTGAAATGATATTCTTATACAACGCCCATTCTCAATCTGGGGTGTATACTATCTTGTGTTGACACTTACACAACACGTGCAAAGTATTCAAAAGTCTGAAATAAACTTCTAGATAAAATCTGCATTTGTTCCTTCTCGTCAATGTCTATGGTACATATGATTGTAATCTTTAATGCTCACACAACACACATCATACTTCATGCACACCTCAAAAACTGTTTTGAATCTGTCTTATATGACTGACATGTATTCTTTCATGAATAAAGGTGACTTTTTCGAAAGAAAGTGTCTCAATATTAATTAGTGTTGTTATTTCTTACACCAATTGCTGCCTTTCAAGGTTAGATCGACCATCTTAAAACACTTAGCAAATAAAACATTATCTTTTATGAATCGACCAGCATATGGGTTACTCCTCTTTTTCTTCGCACCTCGTGTATCGAAAAAGGACAACTATCTTTAATCGCACTTTTGGCAAATGAAACAACTTCTTCATAATCTTAAAACCGATGCTTATCTTAAAACCACACTAGTTGCTCACTAATAGAAATCGCACCCCTTTGATCACTTATTTTTCTCCCCACCTCGCGCATTCTTCCTTCACAACTTATATTGTTTGCGAAGGCATAAAAATTCAGGGTGGCAAATGTGTTGAGGGGGTCCACAACTATGTTCTCAGGATATTCCACAAACTTCAGCACATTCACTGTCTCCCTGTATGCCACCAAGGCATTCTATATCACCGAATATGGTTGATATTGTATCCATCCAACCCCTCCCGAAATACTGAAGACGCTGATTTTGAGCAAGTTTACCATTTCCCATTACTGAGAGCAATCCTGTGCGTCTTTGTTTCTGTTTACAATCATCTATCCTATTATTTTTTTATTTCATATGACCTTTTATTGACCTTCCAGAAAACGTGTTTCCAATCCTCTTCATCAAACCCTATGCCATTCATTATTGACTGGTATTTCAAATATTCATCATTTGAAAAAAACAGATTTCTTCTCAAGTTTACAGAGACACTGAACAAATTGGTTGCCGAGTAGCCGAGAAATATTAATAATAAGTTTAGAATCTATGATTCCATACAGAGATTGCAGCCATTAAACATAAGCTATAGAGATTGCAGCCATTAACATACGCTTGATCACTGCCATTATCAAGCTAAAGCGGCCCGTATCATTTCATATTGTCTTCCATGATGATATATATTCAACAACTATAGTTTCTTCAAAGGAGTGCTATCTATTGAATTTGTCATTATTAATCACTTGTTCTCCTTCTCCAACACCTTGTCACAGACCCATTTATATTATTGCAATACTTGCTTGTATTACCTAAGATAGTTAAGAACTATCTTGATGATCTAACTTCATCATACTATATATATTACCATACTAAATCAACTCCATTGCCAATATTCAAGTCCTTGTCTTCTAGCATTTGTTGTGCTTCATTTCATATGTTGAACCTTTTCTCTAAAAAAATAGAGAGACAAAATACAACCCTTTACCATTTATCTTTTAGAGGAACAACTTTTCTTCCAGCCCTCCTTTTGCTCTTCAGAGAGACCAATGACCAGGGAGATCAAAGAGACCAGCGACAAGGGAGATCAGAGAAACAACTATGGTCAGTCCATCAGTCCTTCAGGACAACCAGACCGGAAATATAAGGCAGGGATTTTGAGAAAAGGGTTTCCCGGATTCGAACAAAGGGGGACCTAGGGCGAGATTTTCTACTCGTGAAGAGTGTTTTCAACACAAAGCGACATGAGCAAAGGTGGAGCCCAGTTTCAGACAAGAGTATTCTAACTATCAAAACATCTGTCGGGCCAGGCGAGTCTAGAATTTCATGTCAGAGTTCTGTTTCAGAATTTCAGTTAGAAGAATAGAATAACTAGAGTTTTGGCAGAATCATGCTTTCTGCACCTCATCGGAGAGCAAATTAGGGAAGATTTGAGAACGCTTATAAACTGTTCGACAAAATGCTCCTGTTTTCTATCTAGGACAGCAACAAAACATTGCATGAGAACTGTTTGATGGAATGACTGAATCCTGTCTGGGATCGTGACACAATTAATTGCTTATCACTTTACAACACAAGGGGATGAAGGCCATGGAACCCCCACCCGATATAGATACATATAAGCAAATAGTGGACCACTTGAATAAGCTAGAAATTGATGGTGCAGCTTTGAAAGACACATGTCTTTCTTTATCCAATGTCTCCTAGAAGCTCCTTGATCGACTCCTTAAAATAGAAGCAGAAAATCAGTCACTCAAAAACATGGCAACCCTTACTTTTGAAATGGTCACTCTCATACAACAAGTTGTAACCGATCGAGCTCTTTTACATAGTTTCTCATCCACCTTCACATCACAAGCAACGCGTATTCAAACTGATTTAGAATCTGTCATTGCACAACTGAATGAACTCGACAACATCAAAACAGAACAAGCTGATTTGATTGCCAAACATTCTTCACTAATGACCAAAATAGAGGAGAAAGTCAAATCCTGGGCCTCTATCTGCAATAACAACGCTACTGCTGCACCTCTCTCAAGCGTTGTGGAGTTAGTCCAGGGTAAGATGATTGATGAATGCATGAGACAGAAACGCGAGTTGAATCTGGGTGTTCACGGTCTCCCCTCTGCAGCTGATCCATCCTCTGCTGGACAATCCTTCCTCAAGGACCAACTTGATATTCCTGATATTACACTTGACAACTGTTGGTTTGGCCGAGATGGTACACTTGTCATCAGGTTCTTTTCCCTACATGATAGGTTACGAGCTCTTAGAGCGAAGAGGAAATTATTCACTCTTCCCTCAAAGATTTATTTGGATGAGGATCTCACTAGGTCACAGATGGCAGAAATGAAACAAGCCAGATCACTAGTTGCTGAGGCTAGATGCAGTGGGAAATGGGCAGTTGTCAGGTTCCTTAGAGCAGTTATTCGAGATTCTCCCCTGTTGGGTGGGAACCGAGGCAGGTTGTTAAGGCCAAATGACCGTCACACCGACAGTTGAGCAGGAGTGGGCCACCCCACCTCTGGCTTGCTTCTCCTCAATTGCTGGAACAATAACGGTTCTCTTTGGTTGTTACCGGGTCTTCTTCAGGATGCGGTCGGGTCTGCTGATATCCTGGCAATTACGGAGACACATGAGAGCCTTGCACGTCCCCTCCCAGGTTTCATCGGTTATCAGTGGTTATCTGTATGCAAAGAGGAGGTCCGCACTTCTGGTGGTGTACGAGGCTCTGGTGGTGTGGCCTGTTTGATTTAGGACAACCTTTTCAGCGCTACCTCTATTGTCCTTTCAGACATATTTGCTAGATTCATGTGGATCCGGGTACACCACGCTGGTCACTGCCAAAGAGATATCTTCATCGCGGTTTGCTACTTCCCACCGACCTCCTCATTGTATGCCATTCATAGTGCCGAGGATGGGGATCCTTTTCAGGATCTTCTAGAGGACATCTCTAGATTTAGTGCCTCGGGTGATATCCTCATCCTTGGAGATTTCAATGCACGGACTAAAGAATTACAGTGACCTATACATGACTGGGACACTGATTGGACCTGCACTTCCGAGTTAGATTCGACCAGCTTTGGGCTTCAACGTACCTCAGAAGACTATAGTGGGCCGTTATCCACTTATGGTCGCCACCTCCTCCAGCTTTGTGAGTCTTTCGATTTGATCATTATGAACGACCTTTCTTGCTTTCCCGGTTCTGAGATTTTCACATGTTGGCCTCATGGCGGTGGCGCTAGTGTGGTTGATTATGTGCTCACTACTGCCTCCTTTGTCCCCTCCATCCGCCGCTTCACCATCTCTCGCCTTCCTTTGGCTAATCATGCTCTTTTGAGCCTCGTGCTCCGTTTCTCCCCCCCTTTGCCCGCCCCACCCACCCAGCATCTCGACTGTTTTGGGACACGCCCACAACCATGTCCACTCCCACTATACTGAGGGGGATTGTGACCTTTACACCTTCCACCTGCGTTGACTCCTCTCCCCTGTGAGCTTCTCTGAGTGTAGCCATGACCTCCATGTTTGATCTACTGACCAAGGCCATTTGGGAGTCGACTTTCCTTTCCATCCCCCATCGCCCTATCTTCAGATCTAAACGTCGGAACACTTGCCCCATGAACTGTTGGTTCGACGATGACTGTAAAGCTTTCCACCGCAGATTACGTTCGACCTTTGAGTCCCTCCCTTCAGATTATGTTGATCTCCGTTACTCCTACCACCGGTTTCTTCGCGTGAAGAAACATTCTTTCATTGATTCACAGTGCAGAGCCTTGTGTAACACACTTATCCAGGATCCTAAGCTCTTTTGGCGTACCTTATTCCCGCGACACCCCCCTCTGCCCTCCACCATCGACCTTGCCTCCCTTATCTCCCACACCTCCACTCTCTATGACATCCCGGGCCAACCATCTGTCCACCTCATCCCACCCCCTCACTGCCATATCTTCACCGCATCCAGCATTTACGAGGCCGTCAAATCTATGAGATGCAGTAGAGAGGCCGACGAGGATGGTTTTCAGGCGGAGCTCCTCAAGCTCGGTATCACGGTACTAGGCTCTTATCTTCCCACACTCTTTAATAGAGTGGTTTGCACCGGCTTCCCTGAAGCTTGGTTGAGACACATGATCCATCCAATCCACAAGATTGGATCAATATCGGACCTCGACAACTACAAAACCATCATGATTGGGCATACCTTTGCCAAACTCTATGCCACGACATTGAACACTATCCTTTCTTCACAGCTTGACAGGTTGGACTACAGGGCTAGAGGTCAAGCTGGTTTCCGTGCAGATTACCAGACCATGGACCACATCTTGACACTATGGGCGATCATTGAGGAGGCTCGCTATCGCTCTGTGAAAGTCTTTTGCTGCTTCATTAACTTTCTTAAGGCGTTTGATTCCGTCCCTTGGGTGGCCTTTTTTCAGAGACTTAGAGACATTGGGATATCTGAGATTCTTTTGACTGCTATTATGAGACTTTACGAGTGTGTTGAGGGTAGATTCAGGACCCTGGAGGGCTTCTCAGATCCTATTTAGAGCACTATTGGGGTGAAACAGGGATGCCCTCTTTCCCCCACCTTATTTGGCATCTACATTGACGAGCTCGAGGGTTTCATCAGAGACTCATCTCTCCCAGGTGATGGCTGCTATTTACACCAGGTCTTAGTTTCCATTCTTTTTTTTGCTAATGACGTGATTCTCTTAGCCTCCTCACCTAAGGGTCTCCAGAGAATTCTTGATATCTTGGCCTCCTTTTGTGATTTGAGACAGCTCGTGGTTAATCTGGGGAAGACACGGGTCATGGTCTTCAATTGCTTGAAGACCTCACATTTACACTTCTACTTCCAGGGGCAGGAGATCTAGATTGCCTCCACATACACATACCTCGGGGTTAAGTTTTCCGGTCCTCGCTTCAGTTTGAGACCTGCTATTTAGCCCAGAATCAACAAAGGGATGGGTTCCCTCGCCCTGATTGAGAGACAGTGCTTTAGACACCACTTTCAGGACACCTCGTCCAAGTTATCCCTCCTGGATTCTCTGGTTAGGCCTATTGTACTCTATGGCTCTATTGTTTGGGGACCATCTCTCCTGGATTCTGACTGGGCCTCTATTGAGCGTATACAGACTCTCCTCCTTCGGCGTATCGTCAGATGTCATTGTACCACCTCCCACAACATCACCCTGGCTGAGTTCAGGGCTCATCCCTTTAGGTTGGGAGCCATCTTCAACCTGGTTTGGTTTCTTCACCGCCTACATTGCTTCGCAGACCTCTTCGGATGGCCGGAGTAGATACTCTTACCTCGCCTATTGCTCTTCTGTTGAGCTGGCTAGATCAGACACCTCCTCTAGAGCTCGTTGCTGGTATGCTCAGGCCACTTCCCTTTTGGGTTCCATCGAGATTGATATTGATCGCCTACCCCCCTTTCAGTTTTCTTTGGATGCTCCGACTCATCTTCTCCCCTCCAGACAGGAGTTGAATGAGCATGTTAGACTTGACATCTACAGGCAGTACATCATCTCGACTTGGACCAACCCTAGTGGGGGTTTACGTCTGAGGATGGCTTTTTATGCTGAGCACATCTTACACATCCAGGATGGGATCATCGTTCGACCCAGATATTTATCACAACGTTGGTGCCATACTCTTCGAATCGCACTGGGATCTTTCAGAGTTGGCTCTCACCGCCTGCAGACACAGACTGATCATCACATCGACAGAGAGGATCGTATTTGTAGTGTATGCACATTGTCTGAGATTGAGACTGAGGCACATTTCATTTTCCGCTGCCCTATATACTATGAGATCAGAGGGAGATTCTATTGCTTATTCAGAGATTGCAGCTCCTTGACTTCCTTCTTTTGCTACTCTGACCAAAGATGTATGACACTCTAGTTATGGGAGACGGTTCGGCTCCGTGATCATACCCCGCAACTTCTATTTCCCCAGAAGCTGGTCACCAAGCAGCTCATTACGAATTTCTTCTCGCCCTCATCCCCGGCTCGGGGTGTGAAGCGGCCCTCATGTGCCTCCACCATCGGTCACTCCAGATCCGTGAGACCTCGTAGTGCTTCTACTCATCAACGACAGACCACCAGCAAATCACGACGACGACTCCATACCCTTATTCCTCCGGGTCACTATCCTTCTGTGTTGAATTTCTTTCCGCTTGGGAAGGACCCCTAGTCCTTGCCTTGGTGGTTCTTTGTTCTCTACTTCTTCTTGTTTGGTTCCTTGTTCTTTTAGCTGTTCCCCCGACCACTGTTTGGTGGTCCGCTGGTTTCTTGCTTTTTGGCTGTTTGTTTCCTGTCCCATAGAACCTTGTTGGTCTTCCGTTGGACATTAATAAATTTATCTTATCTTATCTTATCAACATATTCCTTTTATAACAATCGAGCATTAATACATCTTTGACATTAATGACAATATTTCCAACACCTCACCTGTTCTATTGCCACCATGAACTGACTTGTAAACATTTGTGTAGTTAATTGCCATATCTTTGTATTTAAGATATTCTATGTAAATCCATTATCATCAAACTTCAAGGACAAATCATATGTATTGTATCATAGGAATCTTATGATTTGAAGTACTAAAATAAACCTAAATCTGCATAATCATTCAAAAGAATTTGGAGGGAGTGTTGCCTTTGCTCATTTGTATGATAATAAAACTAGTCTAATCAAGATGGTTGACCTTGAAGAACCAACTCTTACAAGCCAATGATCTCACAAATCAGTTTTTAAATATTGCCAATTTAACAATTAGTGCAATGTAGAGACCACAATGAACTAAGAGATTACATGATAGATCTATTGACATATGAGAAGATGACTCTTACAATTCATTGATCTCACCAATACATATTTAAATACTACCAACCCTTAACAATCAATGAAAGGTAGAGATCACAATGAACTAAGGAGTAAAATTGCACATAAAAGTTACATTAGATTTGTGAATCACCAATAGATCTATTGACTCAAAGTGATCCATAGCCATGGGTTTGACCAATGTGAAAAAAATAGACTGTGATAGTATTGAGGCATTTTCCATACAAAGATCCATATTTAGCCTTGAGGTGAGTAGATTTCAATACTACATTGTCTTCATTCTCCCCATTCCCTTGCATTTACTTGTCCTAAAATATTATCAATTTTTTTTAAATTTCAATCTAGGTTGATAATACTTTAATTGTTTGCATTTATTTAATTATCCATGATTGACATTAGGGATTCCTTTACATTTTTAGTGAATATGTTTGATCTCACATCACTATAGGATTGCTCTTTGTTGTTTATAACTTCATTATTTTATGACTCCAAATCTAGATTTTTTACTACGACATTTTCATATCTTTCCAGGGCAATAGTTCTTATTCATTATACTTCATTGTTATTTACTTTGTCCTAGGGTTGGTGCTTTGCTGCATGATTTCACTTTCAACCACGTTATCCATCCTTTACCACTCTAGAGATTTAATATCTAAGTTCTATTTTTTGATTGATATTATGATTTATCGCTGATTATACACCATTCCTAGATTATTCCTCTTCTCCTATAGGGATTTGAGCTTTTATTACACAGTGTTGTAATAATCCTTATTTCATCCATCAAACCTTGGTTAGATCTCTATTGCTATGCTTTTACATCATGAATTGCCATGGTCCTCTATCCTTGACATGTTCTTAAAATTTACGTGTAATCAATTTATTTTTGATTCACTTATAACATTTTATCATAGAACTAAGATCACATTATTTATGGAAGTTGTCAATTGAAAATTAAGCTAAGTTTTAACTTCTATATTGCTTTGATTAAGCTATTTTATGGAAACACGGAAAAGTTAGAAATACATTTTAGGTATGGAAATATGATACAAAAATAAACTATAGAACATAAATGCTAAAATGATAAATGTAAGGCTTTAGACAAATCAAAGAAATAAATAATATTAAATACAATGTAGAATAAAAGAGAAAATAATAATCCATAATAACACATATAAAGCAGTTCACCCAATGTGGGCTACATCCATAGAGAAATAATAATCCACTTTCTTTCTATTATCCAATGAAGAGAAAATTACAATCTAATAATATTTCACATTACATAGCCACTTATTTATCAAGCCCTTTTTAGAGGTTAACAAAAAAAGATTTACATACCAAATTAATAGCCAATTCCTTTGTTAAATAATAAGAAATTTTTACTTCAAAGATGCTTCCTCGAGCCCTTGAATAGGGGCATTGTCTCTAGCAACCCCTGCTAGAGGCATTGCTCCCAAACCCCTACACTGCCTCATAATTAATCTAGTGGGTGAACATGGTTGACAACATTTAAGCCCAACAACATGATCAATTTCCACATACCAAAAATCTGTTGGATGATATCAGTTTTGGTTACTGATCATGTTGTTGATATTCATGTTTTGTCACTGATGTCAACATATATTTCTGTGGAGAAGACTGACTGACTACTTGACTGGAAGAAGTGTACAGACACTATACGGATGATTCAGAACGATCGAAGTTAGACTTTAGCAGAAGGATGTGTACTGACCTTATTCCTAAGGTCGCTTGACTTAATGTTACATATTGTGGATGTTACAGTTGATTTGGTGAAGATTGGTTTTCTGGACTGTAACTGTGATTTTGGACAGAGCAGGTCTCTGTGTTTCTGGTATATCTTTCTGGCAAAGATATTTTAGATGATGCGAGCTTATTGGTGGACAACCGACATATGTTAGAGTAATGGGTTGAGTTCGATTGTTGTTTTGTTACTAGTGACGTCAACTGTGGTGTGTATTCTGGAGAAGACCTATTTACTGGCCGACCTCAGACATTTAGCGTGTGAAATTAATTATGAGCGTGGATTGCGGATCTGGAAGTATATGTGATGGGTTATAATTGATGTTTACTTGTTATAGGAACTGTGTGTATCTTAGCAAGGGGTTATATAATTATTTGTATGATGGAAAGCATTAATCGACTGACCTAGTTAATTATGTATTAGGAAAGCTTAACCGACCAACCTAATGAATTATTGTAAGAGGGTATATATGAATGATATTTTCTTTTGGAGAAGATGGGGTAGAGAAAAAGAGGATAGAGATGTGTGGAAGCTGCGAAGCTTGTTGACAGCTGGATATAGAGCAGAGTTGATGATTGTTATACTTCAATGGAACTGACCAAACAAAGATAATTGCTATCAGACAGTTAACTGGATTGTGTATTTGATTTACACATTTGATTCAGATTGTAAATCCTTGAGGGTGGCTTTAACCTTCTTTGGGTAGTGTGCCTTGGCAGTGAGCCTACTATTTTCTTTGACTCCTAACAGGGTCTGTCTCCTAACAAGGACTGTGTACTGTAATATTGTAACAAGCTCCTAACAGGGCTAATATATTTTAACATGGATACTATACTCTCAGTACATTATTTGTGGGTGTTAATTCCCACCAGGGTTTTACCTTTAACATGGTTTCCTCGACAACAAATATTGTGTTATGGTATTGGCCTTTACTGTGTTATCATTTAATTTTGTTGATATGGTTTATAAAGTTTAAAGTTTAATAATCTATACTACAATTGATTCACCCCCCTCTCAGTTGTCTTGTGGACTGTTATTCCTAACAATTGGTATCAGAGCTAATGGTCCTTAGATATAAAGTTTAACAACTTGAGGTGATCCTGAAGATGACTTACTACAGGAAGGATAGTCCGAAGTTTGATCTTGAAAACTTTGACATTTGGAAGAACAAGATGAGAACACATTTGCTATGTTTGGGAATTGATTATTGGATGATCACAAAGAAGAATGAAAAGATAGCGACTGAGGATGAGTTAGAAAAGGCTTCTGAAGATTAGAAGAAGTTATTTTCATGCAATATGGTTGCAAGGGAATCTTTGATCAACGCTTTTTCAGGAGGAGAATTCACTAAAGTAAAAGAATTGGATTCTGCACATGAGATCTGGACAAGACTGGAAGCATTATATGTTGGAGACAAGTTTACAAAGCAAGAAAAGTTACAGAACTGGAAGACAAAGATGGAATCACTGAAGATGAAAGAAGATGAGAACATTAGGGCATATGCACAAATAATTACTGAAGTGGTTACTGGAATTAGAAACTCTGGAGGAACTTATAGTGAGGAAGAAGTGATTGCAAAGATACTCAGTTCTTTGACACTTGTATACAGAACCAAAGTACAACCTATAGAGGAAATTATACCTTTGACATCGAACTTCACCAGAGAAATGTTGATTGGAAAGCTAACTACATTTGAGGCCGCAAAATTGGGAGACACTTTACCTAAAGTTGAGTCAACATTCAAGGAAACCATGCACAAGAACAAAAAGACCTTATCTGGAAATGCAAGCACCAACAGTGGTGACATAAGAGAAGAGCTTGGAGCTTATGCTGATGAATGGGAACAAATACAGGAGGAAGAAAGAAAGCTAGATGAAGTTGCGACACTGATTCCTAGAAGAGAAAAGAGAGATAAGGGTAAATTTGAAGACAAATTACCTTTGAAATGTTTTTCATGTAACAAGATTGGTCATTTTACATCTAGATGTCCTACAAGAGTTTCAAAGCACAAACCTAAGTTTTTCAGGTCTAAATATCAAAAGACAAGGAATGTTATTATGCTAGTGAGGGTATATCAGATGATGATGATGGTGACTACGATTAAATTAAACTTATTTCTATTAAGGATGATGTACCTATGCATGAAGAAAAAGCTTTAGTATCTCAAGTTGAAAAGAAATTTGAATGGGTTATAGACAGTGGTTGTTCACATCACATGACTGGAGATAAAAACAAGTTTGTGAGTTTGAAAAGACATGATGGAGGTGTTGTCAGATTTGGTGACAATACTCCTAAGCTTATTATTGGAGTTGGATCTATCTCTTTGAATAGAAAGACTAACACTGACAATGTATTACTTGTTGATGGACTTAAGCATAATTTGTTGAGTGTTGGACAGCTAGTGGACAAGGGTTACCAATTGAACTTCATCAATGAGAAATCTTCTATCAAGAGTAAAACAGGAGATCTGATCACATCTGGTACTAAATCTAGAGGTAATGTATTTGAATTGAACACATCTGAAGCTTCTTGTTTTATTGCAAAGGTTAATGATAGTTGGTTATGGCACAAAAGATTTTGTCATGTTAACTTTGATAACATTATGAAGGCAAGTACAACTAATATAGTAAGAGATCTACCTAAGATTGTAAAGCCATATAACACTATGTGTAGAGAATGTGTTATGGGGAAGCAGACTAGAAGCACTTTCAAAAGCAAAGCTTATTCAACAAAAGTGAAGTTGGATATGGTACATACAGATCTGTGTGGTCCTACACGAACAAGATCATACTATGGTGAAAGATACTTTATACTTTTTGTTGATGACTTTTCTAGAATGATGTGGGTGACATATTTAAGAGAGAAATATGAAGCATTTGACAAATTCAAGTTATTCAAAGCAAAATTTGAGAACGAATCTGGTTTAAAGTTGAAGTGTTTAAGATCAGACATAGGAGGAGAGTTTACATCAGAACTGTTTAATGCATACTGTGAAGAAAATGGAACACATAGAAATACTTCAGCCTCTAGAACTCCACAACAGAATGGGATAGTAGAGCGAAGAAACATAACTATATTAGATGCTGCAAGGACTATGTTGCTGGAAGGAAATGTGTCACATGTTCACTGAAGAGAAGCAGTTGGGACTGCTATGTACACACTAAACAAAATCCAGATCAGAGAAGGTACAAATAAAACTCCTTATGAATTATGGTTTAATCATACACCTACTGTGAAATATGTCATAATATTTGGAAGTAAATGCTATATCAAGAGAGATGATGAGATAGACAAGTTTGATGCTAGAATTGATGAAGGAATATTTCTTGGTTATTCCACTAAAAGTAAAGCTTATAAATGTTTCAATCTGCGATTGAGGAAATTGATTGAAAGCGCCAATGTGAGGATAGATGAAAAGTTTCAGATTTAGGAAAGGATATATGATTGTGGTTAGATTACATAAAAAAAAGAGGTTACTGCTAAACCTGAAGAATCTTTGATGATTGACGATGAGATTGAAGATGAATAGATTGAAGCTAATGAGGCATTGAAGACACCAAGGTATGTTAAGAAGAACCATCCTGAAGATCAAATTATTGGTGATGCAAGCAAAGGCATGATGACTAGTTCTAGAGTTAGAGATGAGATCTGTTTGATTTCTCAAGTTGAGCCAAAGACTACTGATGAAGCATGTAGAGATGAATCTTGGAATAAAGCCATGGAAGAAGAACTAGAACAAATAAATAAAAACAATACTTGGGAATTGGTTCCAAGACCTAAGAACAAAAATGTGATTGGCACTAAATGGGTTTTTAGAAACAAGATGGATGAGGAAGGAACAATTGTAAGAAACAAGGCTGGACTGGTATGTAAAGGCTACTCACAACAAGAAGACATAGACTATGAAGAAACATTTGCTCCTGTTACTAGATTGGAAGCTGTGAGATTATTCCTTGCTTATGCTACACATAAAGAATTTAAGGTTTATCAGATGGATGTGAAGTCAACATTCTTGAATAATGATTTAGAAGAAGAAGTTTACATTGACCAACCTGATGGTTTTCCTTTGACAGATGATGGAAACATGGTTTGCAGACTAAAGAAAGCACTGTATGGACTGAAACAAGCACCAAGGGCATGGTATGCAAGACTGGACAAATATCTATTTCATCTTGGTTTCAGGAAAGGTAGATAGTAATTTATACTTAAGAACTGAAGAAGATGGAATCTTGATTATAGAATTTTTTGTTGATGATATCATTTTTGGAGGCAATGATAAGATGAGTAAGAAGTTTTCTAAAGAAATGGAAAATGAATTTGAAATGTCAATGACTGGTGAGATGAAATTTTTCATTGGTTTGCAAATTAATCAGAGTAAGAATGGAATTTTTGTATCTCAAACCAAGTATCTTAAAGAAATGTTGAACAAGTTTGGAATGGAAGATTGTAAACCTGTTGGAACACATATGGTGACAGGAAACAAACTGACTAATAGTGATGAGACTCAAAGTGTTGTTCAGACTAAGTATAGATCGATGATTGGAGGTCTACAATATCTAACACACACTAGACCAGATATTGCTAATGTAGTTGGAATTGTGGCTAGATACTAGGTAGATCCTAAAGAAACACATTTTTTTGCTGTGAAAATAATTTTCAGATATCTGAAAGGGACAATAGAATATGGATTATGGTATGAAAAATCTGATGATTTTACATTGTAGGATTTTAATGATGCTGATTGGGTAGGTAATGTGGATGACAGAAAGAGTACAAGTTATGGTGCATTTTTCCTTGGGAAAAGGCTGGTTTCTTGGTTGAGCAAGAAGCAGAACTGTATTGTTCAATCTACTGCTGAGTCAGAGTATGTTACTGCTGTAATAAATTGCACACAAGTTGTTTGGATGAAACAAATGCTGGAAGACATCAGAATAACTTTCAAAGAGCCAGTGGTTATTCATTGTGATAACAATAGCACAATAAACATGTCAAAGAATCATGTAATACATTCAAAAACTAAGTATATTTCTATTAAGTATCATTTCTCGAGGGAGAAGGTAGCAAATAAAGAAATTAGAATGGAGTACATTAGCAAAAAGGAACATATAAGAAAATATATTTACCAAACCTTTGCCAAAAGATGCTTTTGAATATCTCAAAGGCATGCTTGGGGTGGTGGCCCCTCCCATTGGTAATTAATTGATGCAGATATGCATCAGTCTAGTGGTTTTAAGAGCTATATCACTCTCTGGACTTGATGTATGGATCCACTCCTTAGGGGGAGTGATTGAGGAGAACACTATGGAGTACATTTGGGTGATCTTGCACCTAATTGTTGGACATGAATATTTGAAAATTTTTTACGCCTTATAGAAGACTACATACGAGTTATGGCACCCTTTTCCATTGCTTCCAAGGGGGGAAGGAATCTATGTGAAAATCTCTACTATTTTGGGGAGATTTGTGTTGAGGATATTGAGAAGATTGTATTGAGAAAGAGTACTTTTGGGTTGATGAATATGAATTTTCCCATATGTTGCCATCAATGCTAAAGGGGGAGATTGTTGGATGATATTAGTTTTGGTTATTGATCATGCTGTTGATATTCAAGTTTTGTCACTGATGTCAACATATATTTTTGTGGAGAAGACAGACTGTCTACTTGATTGGAAGAAGTGTACGGACACTATACGGATGATTCAGAATAATCAAAGTTAGAATTTAGCAGAAGGATGTGTACTGACCTTATTCCTAAGGTTGCTTGACTTAATGTTATATATTGTGGATGTTACATTTGATTTGGTGAAGATTGGTTTTCTGGACTGTAACTGTGATTCCGGACAGAGCAGGTCTCTGTGTTTTTGGTATATCTTTCTGGTGAAGATATTTTAGATGATGCAAGCTTAATGGTGGACAACCGACATATGTTAGAGTAATGGGTTGAGTTTGATTGTTGTTTTTTTGCTAGTGATGTTAGCTGTGGCGTGTACTCTGGAGAAGACCTATTTATTGTCCGACTTCAGACATGTAGCGTGTGAAATTAATTATGAGCGTGGATTGCAGATCTGGAAGTATATGTGATAGATTTTAATTGATGTTTAATTATTATGGGTACCGTGTGTATCTTAGCAAGGGGTTATATAATTATTTGTATGATGGAAAGCCTTAATCAACCAACCTAGTTAAATATGTATTAGGAAATCTTAACTAGCCGACCTAATGAATTATTGTAAGAGGGTATATATGAATGACCTTTTCTTGTGGAGAAGATGGGGTAGAGAAAAAGATGACAGAGACGTGTGGAAGCTGCTGGATATAGAGAAGAGTTGATGATTGTTATACTTCATTGGAACTGACCAAGCAAAGAAACTTACTATCAGACAGTTCACTGGATTGTGTATTTGATTTACACACTTAATTCAGATTGTAAATCCTTGAGGGTTTCTTTAACTTTCTTTGGGCAGTGTGCCTACTATTTTCTTTGACTCCTAACAGGGACTGTGTACTGTAATATTGTAACAAGATCCTAATAGGGATAATATCTTTTAACAGGGATACTATAATCTCAGTACATTATTTGTGGGTGTTAATTCCCATTGGGGTTTTACCTTTAACAGGGTTTCCTCAACAACAAATATTGTGTTATGTTGTTGGCATTTACTGTGTTATCATTTACTTTTGCTGATATGGTTTATAAAGTTTAAAGTTTAATAATATATACTACAACTGATTCACCCCCCCTCTCAGTTGTCTTGTGGATTGTTATTCCTAACAATTGGTATCATAGCTACTGGTCCTTAGAGAGAAATTTTAACAACTTGAGGTGATCCTGAAGATGACTTACTACAGGAAGGATAGTCCGAAGTTTGATCCTAAAAACTTTGACAGTTGGAAGAACAAGATGAGAACACATTGGCTATGTCTGGGAATTGATTGTTGGATGATCATAAAGAAGAATGAAAAGATAGAAACTGAGGATGAGTTAGAAAAGGCTTCTAAAGATCATACATTATTTTCATGCAATATGGTTGCAAGGGAATCTTTGATCAATTCTCTTTCAGAAGGAGAATTCACTAAAGTAAAAGACTTGGACTTTGCACATGAGATCTGGACAAGACTGGAAGCATTATATGTTGGAGACAAGTTTACAAAGCAAGAAAAGTTACAGAACTATAAGACAAAGATGGAATCACTGAAGATGCAATAAGATGAGAACATTAGAGCATATGTACAAAGAATTACTGAAGTGGTTACTGACATTATAAAATATGGAGGAACTTACAGTGAGGAAGAAGTGATTCCAAAGATACTTAGATCTTTGACACCTGCATAGAAAACCAAAGTACAAGCTATAGAGGAAATTATACCATTGACACCGAACTTTACCAGAGAAATTTTGATTGGAAAGCTAACTACATTTGAGGCCGTAGAATTGGGAGACACTTTACCTAAAGTTGAGTCATCATTCAAGGCAACCATGCACAAGAACAAAAAGACCTTATCTGGAAATGCAAGCACCAGCAGTGGTGACATAAGAGAAGAGCTTGGAGCTTATGTTGATGAATGGGAACAAATACATGAGGAAGAAAGAAAGATAGATGAAGTTGTGGCACTGATTGCTAGAAGAGAAAAGAGAGGTAAGGGTAAATTTGAAGGCAAATTAACTTTGAAATGCTTTTCATGTAACAAGATTTGTGATTTTGCATCTAGATGTCCTAAAAGAGTTCCAAAGCACAAACCTAAGTTTTTCAAGTCTAAATATTCAAAAGACAAGGAATGTTATTATGCTAGTGAGGGTATATCAGATGATAATGATGGTGACTATGATGAAATTCAATTTATTTCTATTAAGGATGATGTACCTATGCATGAAGAAAAAGCTGTAGTATCTCGAGTTGAAAAGAAATATGAATGGGTTATAGACAGTGGTTGTTCACATCATATGACTGGAGATAAAAACACATTTGTGAGTTTGAAAAGACATGATGGAGGTGTTGTCAGATTTGGTGACAATACTCCTAAGCTTATTATTGGACTTGGATCTATCTTTTTGAATGTAAAGACTAATACTGACAATGTATTACTTGTTGATGGACTTAAGCATAATTTGTTGAGTGTTGGATAGCTAGTGGACAAGGGTTATCAATTGAACTTCATGAATGAGAAATGTTCTATCAAGAGTAAAATAGGAGACCCGATCACATCTGGTACTAAATCCAGAGGTAATGTATTTGAATTTAACACATCTAAAACTTCTTTTTTTATTGCGAAGGTTGATGATAGTTGGTTATGGCACAAATTTTTTTGTCATGTTAACTTTGATAACATTGTGAAGGCAAGTACAACTAATGAAGTAAGAGATCTACCTAAGATTGTAAAGCCATCAAGAACTATGTGTAGAGAATGTGTTATGGGGAAGCAGACCAGAAGCACTTTCACAAGAAAAGCTTATTCAACAAAAGCGAAGTTGGATCTGGTACATACAGATCTGTGTGGTCCTACATGAGCAAGATCATACTATGGTAAAATATAATTTATACTATTTGTTGATGAATTTTCTAGAATGATGTGGGTGACATATTTAAGAGAGAAATCTGAAGCATTTGACAAAGGTAGGTACAAAGGTAAATTACCACTTGTATATTTTAATTGTGAAGAGGTTGGACACTTTGCTGCAAGATGTCCTAATAGAAGAAAATATGATAGTAGAAAAGACAGAACATATGAAAAGAAGTTTGACCAAGGTGATAACATAGATTACTGAAGCAACCAACAATCTTAAAGAAGAGATAACCGAGACTACAAGGACAAAGGGAAGAAATCTTTTTATCTAGTTGAGAACAAAGTTGATGATACTGACACCGAATTTGAAGAAGATATTGAGATGGTATTTGTAGCCATGAAGGATGATTCAGATGAAAAAGAAGAAAGGTATGTAGAAACTTCACTCATATCTAAGGTTAGTAAGAATGATGTCTTGATTATAGATAGTGGCTGCACTCACCACATGACCGATGATAAGCAAAAGTTTGAAACTTTTGAATACTATAATGGTGGTTCGGTAAGGATGAGAAATGACACACCTTGCAATTTGAAGGTAAAGGAACCATAATGTTGAATAACCTGATCAAATGTGAAAATGCTTACTGGGCAAAAGGACTGAATTATAATCTATTAAGTGTTTCACAACTAAACAACATAGGTCACCGACTAGCATTTGAGAATAAGAAGGCAAAGATATTCAATGAATCAAGAAGGTTGATCAGAACTGGTGAGCAGACAAATGGTAACCTTTTCTATTTTGATGACATTAAAACCACTTGTTTGATGACTAGAAATGAAGACATATAGTTGTGGCACAAAATATTGTGTCATTTGAATTTTGACAACATGATAAATATAAGTAATAAAAGAAAAGTCAGAGGCTTATTGAGCATGTCAAAGCCCGAGCATATCATGTGAAAAAATTGTCAAAAAGGTAAGATGACAAAGTCTAGTTTCAAGAGAAAAGCCCATACATCTAATACAATTATAGAATTAGTCCATACTGAACTATGTGGACCGATGAGAACAAAGAGCTACTATGGAGATAGGTATTTTATTCTCTTTGTAGATGATTATTCTAGAATGATGGAAGTTATGTTCTTAAAAGATAAATCAGAAGCATTCAAGATGTTTAAATGGTATAAGGCTATGGTAGAAAAAAAAAGTGACAAGAAATTGAAATGCTTAAGGTCAGATAGAGGAGGGGAATTTATTTCTGATGAACTCACTAACTATTTCAATGAGCATGGAATTAAAAGACAGGTTTCTACACCGAGAACTCCACAACAAAATGGAATTGCTGAAAGGAGAAGCAGATCAATTGTTGACTATGCAAGAACATTGATGATTGAGAAAAGCATTGCTCAAAATTTCTGGAGGGAAGCTGTCAGTACTGCTGTCTACACATTGAACATAGTACAATTGAATAAGGACACAAAGAAGACACCCTATGAGCTTTGGTATGGTTACATACCCAATGTAAGTTACTTCAGAATTTTTAGTAGTCAATGTTATATTTTGAAAGATTAAATAATGGAAAGCTTGAATCCAAAAGTGATGAAGGTATCTTTCTAGGGTATTCCACCAAAAGAAAGGCTTATAAATGTCTTAATAAGTCATCTAACAAGATCATTGAAAGTGAAAATGTAAGAATAGATGAATTTGCAGAAAAGAATGATAAGGAAAGAAGAAAAGAATCAAAAGACTACACTAGGTTTGTTTATACCAAAGAAATTGACACTCTACCTGAGCAAAAGTGTATCACTCCTGAGCAATAGAACATTGCAACTGAGCATCAGGCTGCAATTACTGAAAATCAGGATAATACTCAAGATGATGTACAGAGCGATGAAGATCATAACGAAGGTCAAGAAGATAATCAGAATGATGAACAAAGAGCTGAACCAAAACTTTCCAAGTATGTCAAAAGACATCATCCACAAAATCAGATCATCAGAGACAAGAAGGATGGAATGAGAACAAGAAGTAAGTCACTAAATTCTAGATGTTTACATTGTGATTTTGAGCCTAAATTTGTTAATACTGCACTTGAAAATAAGGAATGGGTCAGTGCTATGAATGAAGAAATAGAACAAATTAAGAAGAACAGTACATGGACACTAGTACCAAGACCAGATGATAAAAATATCATCGGTACCAAATGGATATTAAAAAACAAGCTAAACGAGAATGGAGAAGTCACAAGAAATAAAGCAAGATTAGTATGCAAGGGGTATGCACAAGAAGAAGGTATTGATAATGGTGAAACCTTTGCACCTATTGCTAGACTAGAAGGAGTTAGAATTCTTCTTTCTTATGCTGCATTGAAAGGATTCAAGGTATACCAAATGGATGTCAAATCTACATTCCTAAATGGAATACTAGAAGAAGTATACATTGAACAACCAGAAGGGTTTGTTGATCCAGACAAGAGAAAAATGGTATGTAGACTACATAAAGCCTTGTATGGATTGAAACAAGCACCGAGATTATGGTATGAAAGACTTAATTCCTATCTCATTAGCATTGAATTTGTATGAACAAGTGAAAATAACAATCTGTACTTAAAAGAAGATACCGATGGTAATATTTTGTTTGCTGAAATTTTTATTGATGATATCATTTTTGGGGGTAATGAAATGTTATGCAAATCCTTTGCTAATGAAATGAGAAAAGAATTTGAAATGTCTATGTTTGGGGAGATCAAATTCTTTCTTGGTCTATAGATTCTTTAACAAGATGCAGACATATATATCACTTAGTCCAAATACATCAAGGAAGTGTTGAAGATTTTTAAGATGGAAGATTTCAAACCAGTTGGAACACCTATGATTACCAGATGTAAGTTGACAGAGGAAGATAAGTCAAATGAGATAAATCAAAACTTATATAGATCAATGATTGGAAAACTAATGTATGTTGTTCATACTAGACCATATATTGCACATGTAGTTGGAATAGTTGCAAGATTCTCTACTAATCCCAAAGAATCACATATGACTGCTGTCAAGAGAATTCTGAGATATCTAAAGAACACCGAGGACTATGGCTTATGGTATAAAAGAGAAGAAAAATTTGAGCTACAAGTCTATATAGATGCTGAATGGGCTGAAAATATTGATGATCGAAAGAGCACAACTAGAGGAGCATTCTTCATGGGTGACAAACTTATCACATGGATTATCAAGAAGAAAGGATGCATCTCTCAATCTACTGTAGAAGTAGAATATGTGGTTGCTACTGCAAATTGCTCCAGCATTGCATGGATCAACTAGTTACTGGAAGGTATGAATATGAAGATTCTTGAACCAGTGATTATCTATTGTGATAATACCAGTGCAATTAACATTTCTAAGAATCCAATCATGCATGCTAAGACTAAGCATATTGCAATCAAGTATCACTATTTAAGATAACAAGTGCAAGAAAAAAAGGTGATACTAGAATATGTTCAATCAAAGGAACAATTAGCTGACATCTTTACTTACCATTACCGAAAGATACATTTGAGTAGCTGAGATAGAGACTAGGGGTTCAACCCTTGTCTATCAGTCAGTAAGGTAACTAGAAGATTGCATCAGCCTATACACAAATTAGAAGATCATTCATGTTGATGCACACATTGAGATTTTAAACAACAGATACTTATGTACACAACAAGTACAAATCTACACCGAACACCATATACAATGTATTGCTAATGGATAGGGACATTCAAGGAGTATATTATAAAAAGGGAATGGAAGATGATATAGAAGAATTGTTTGGCATTGTTCTCAAAGGGAGAGATGATTCTCATTATCATAAGGGAGAGAGATTCTCATTATCAAAAAGAGATTATATCATTATCCATAGAGAGAAATTGATTACATATGAAATATCCATCTAAGGGAGAGAAGAAACATGACATAGAGAATACATACAAAGGGAGAGATTTCTATCAAAGGAAAAAGAGATGTTCAAGGAGAGGAACAGTCAAGGTAGAATGCATATCAGGAATAGAGACAAAAGCTGCTACATCTATCTAGTAAAGGGATTAAAGATTGAAGAATAAACTCTACAAGAAACAAATCTAAGCTTAATGAGCTTACCGAGAGATAGACATTTGTAATAGTTACAATAGGAGAGATTGATGAACTTCAATTGTTATATTTCATATTGTATTAGTAATAATATAGTGTGATAATGTATTGTTTTTCCATCAATGCTAAAGGGAGAGATTGATGACATATAACTGAATAAATGTTTGAAGATGTTAAGATTGATCACTGAAATGTAGAAAGATAAGCAAGACATTAAATTAGTTAATAGATTGTATTTTCATTGATGTCAACTTGATATAATCTAATTGGTTATATTCAAAATGTCAAAGAATTCAGAGAATCAGAGAGATAAAGATTATGATTTTAGTAATGCATAAAAGACCAACATTCCCTAAGTGACTTCAAACACTGATGGCTAGTGGAAACCGAAGGACATAGAAAACCAAAAGTTAAGTCATAGTGATGCCCGAGCAAAGAAACCGATGAGCAAAATCACAAGCATTACCGACAGCCAGAATTACAGTGTTAACCGATGGACAAACAAGCCTGAAGGACAAACAACCCTGATGGACATATAACACCGACAGAGAATCCCGGGGAGAACTGAAGTGTTGATTGAAGCTATCAAAGAGTTAAAACAATGAAGTTAAGTGGAGTTCACAAATGACAAAATACTTAGCTGGCAGAGCTAGAGATAGACTTAACTGGTTGTTGACATTGTTTTAATTGAAAAGTTAAAGCCAAAGATAATTAAAAGATTTAAAGCTATTTTATCCAGTTGGAAAGAAGATTTCTACAAGATAAAACAAGAGTTAAGCTTTAAATATAGATTGGTTAAGATTGCGGATCACACCAAGAACAAGAAAATCAAGAAGTGAGAAATGGTGATATCATGTCTATAAAGAGACAAATTAATTTATTATTAATTAAGGGGAGTGAATGAGAAAGAAGGATGCTGAAGAGAAACTGACGAAGAACAAATTCATACAGTCCTGATCAATCAAGCTGAGGAAAGAGCTAAATATTTCTGCAGACACCGAGCAACAAAGAAGCACACATTATCGACCAGAAAGAAGTGGAGCAAAGGTATTGAAAAGATATATTGATCAAAATGGTTTAATGAGCTTACAATAGATCTAAAAATCTGCAAGTCTAGGTTGTATGTGTGAACATATCATTTACTATTTTAGTTTAACCATTGATTCAGAAAGTCTCTTAACAAAAAAGGACTTAACAATCCTTTCTATATTGAGATACATCCCAAGGAGTATCAAAAAGTTTGATCATGAAGATAGCATGAGATGCCAGATACCATTTGAAAAACTACACTGGGTTTGGTCATAGAAGGTAGCATAGAGATGCCCGATATCAAGTGACAAACTATTCTATTTATATCCTCTAACAAGGTCACACCTAAAAATGTGTTTGTAACCTTTAGCAAGGTTGGCTCTTCACCGAGCTCACTTTAGAAGAGTGAAAATTTTGGGTTTCCAATCCCAAGTGGTTTTTCCCTTAAAAAGGTTTCCACGTTAAAAATCCACGTGTCAATGTGTTTATGAGTCATTAATTTAGTGTTTTGCATTACACAACTAATCTAGATTGATCGGTATACACTAAGCAATTTACTGTTTTTCGGTAAATGAAAGACTTCTATTTGGTAAACATTAAGAATAAGGTTTAACAAAGAACTCTGAGCATTAGTTATTTGATAAGTATATTTGAAGGCATACATCTTGTAGGACTGAAGATAACTAGAGGCTTAACATTGTGGTATCAAGTTTTTGGGTTGATATATTGGAATATTTTTGAGGCCACTGATTCACCCCACCTCTCAGTTATTCTAATAGCTTCTCCTACTATAAATATCACCTACTAAATCTGAATAAACATACCCCCATAGATAGAGTTGGAACCTCTAAAATATAATGCCTAAGAATTAATGTCTCTCAAATACCTGAGAATCTTGTGATATTTCTATTAGGATTCAACTGTGTAGTTTTCAAGTCAAAGTCATTGAACCATATTTCATGAGTAGTGGTTCACAAGAACCCATCTCTCATGAGAATGATTTGAACACTTATAACTCATTGCATCTAGGTGATACTCACAGAGGTGAAGCATTGGGGCATCCTAGGAGGCCACCCATCCTAGTATGAATCCAACTCAAGCGCACTTAACCATAAATTTTCCTCCAAGGTTAAACCCAATTATCTTGCTACCCCATTTTCAAAACCTTAAACAAGTGTTTTTCATTATGAACCATTCATTATAGACCCCCTTTGACTCATCAATTGGTAAGTAAGAGATATTTTCCATAGTAAGTCAAATTGTGATAATACTATTGGGATTCAACTATGTAGTTTTTTAGTCAAACTCATTGATCCATCTTTCATGAGTAGTAGATCACAAGAACCCATCTCTCATGAGAATGAATGGACCACTTAACACTCACTGTATCTAGGTGATTCTCACAAAGGTGAAGCATTGGGCCTTCTCAGAAGCTAACCCATCCTAGTTTGACTCCAACTCAAGCGCGCTCAACCATGGAGTTTCCTCCAAAGTTAAACCCACCTAGCTTGCTACTCCATTTGCAAAACCTTCAGAAAGTGTTGTGCCTTATGAACCATTCAGTGTAAAGCCCCTTTATCTCATCAATTGATAATTAGGATATATTTTACATAGCAAGTCAAATTGTGATATTTACATCAGGATTCAATTGTGCAGGTTTGAGGAAAAATCATTGAACCATCTTTCATGAGTAGTGGTTCACAAGAACCCATCTCTCATTAGAATGAATGGAATGTTCAACACTCATTGCATCTTTGTGATTATCACAGAGGTGAAGCATTGAGCCTTCCTAAGAGGTCACCCATACAAGTATGACTCCAACTCCTTGTACTATACTAGCTATAGCTCCTTTATCGTCTTTCCTCCTATATTTTTTTATACTGATAGAAAAGATTCAAAGGTGAAAAATTATGTATAGATCGACTCATAAGTGAAAAAATTATGTGTTTATGTGTTTTATTGTAAGTAATGTAATTCCCTATGATGTGTTTCTTGACATTTATTTTGTTTGTTAGGTTCTCTTTTGACAACCATTGGGTTTCTATTGACACAATGATACAAAGTGACTGATCATGATGTGACATTCTTTTATTTGTATTATAATTCTTCTGTATGTCATATACATTTTATGTCATAAATATGCTATTTCCATAAATTTATTTGTTGTGTAATAATTTGGGGATGATGAAAAGTGTTGAGGGGTTGGATCTCTTTCATGTTGAACCTAAAAGAGACCCTTTATTTCCTCTTATTTGGTCTTTAGGGATCTCCTTTTAAATTTTAGTTTAAATGCTTTTGGGGATGTAGTCATTTCTAAATAATTTTATTGATATACATTATTTATCTTATACTCATAATAACTCCAAATCATTGGATCCCTTATGTGATCTTACTTGTATGTGATTCACCTTGAATTGCCTATATTTGTGTGCAATTCATTGTTGCGATGTGCTTGTCTTTGAGTGTATACTACCTCAAATAATTTTCTCAGGGTTGGAAAATGAAATTAATTTAAGGTGGGAGATTATATTATTTTATATGTTCCACTTTGTGAATAAAGTAGGAGATTGTTTAAAATGCACATTAATCACACACCATGAACTTGTTTGTGCTACTGAAATACCCTTTTCTAATATCCTACAAATATTACCTAAATAATTATGAATTTTTATTGACCTTGTAATCTTCATTAACATGAAGTTCACCTAGCATAACACAAGTTGCCAGCCTTAGTGAGATTCTCACCCATTTATTAGCCACCTAAAACAACACCAATTAGTAGCCTTGTGGTTCTTTGTGGATGTTGATCCTAGTAAGTAATTAAGGTTCTTTCTATTTGTAGAGGCCATGCTTTATTTATTTTTAACATGATTCCTAGTAAGTATATGAGTATCTCTTACTAGTCCTAGATGTCATGCCTTATCTTTTGATATGGCTCCTAGTGTGAATATATGAATCTTATGAGTCGTAGAGATGTCATACCTTCATGTTTTTCATGCTCCATGTATGTTACCAATGTTGATCATATTGATTTTTTTTACTTTCCCTTTATATTGTCATTTTTGATCTATAATATCCCAAGTCTTGTGGAATACAACCTTTCCAAGATTGGTTTCATCTTTTCTCTTTTATGTCTACATAAAATTATCTTTAGCTTCTCCATACTTTACTCAAAGTATGAGCATAAGTTCATACTCCTAAAGTGGGAGTCAAATTTAGTGTCATAAATTGTATCCATCTATAATTACACACTTAATTTGGAACCACTTTCATAGTTGTGCCTATTGTGTACCTTTTTATCTAATTGTTGAGCGGATTTTCTACCCTTAGTATGTCAATATCCTAAAGAGAAAATGGACTAAATGCTACCTCACTTTACTAGTGCTTTGGTAAGCTAGGTAGATAAATTCAATAAAATAACTCCTAACAAGGTGAAAGAAATGACGTCTCTTGCTCCGTGCTCAGATCCTACATGCCCTTCTTCTCCTGCGTGCTCCTCCGTCATAGCGTCTCCTACATGTACTAAGATTCTTGCACTGTTGAAGGAATCCTAGCATGCTGAGTCTTCTTTTGACCTGGTGCTACATGCTTCGCCTATCGTCTGCCCTATTTTGTTAGGGGATGTGGTGGCGATAGTGTCTTCTATGGAAGCAACTAGGGTTTCTACTGCGAATGGTAATCTTTCCTCTCCTTTGCTGGCGGCTTCTATTCTTGCTTCCAAGGTTTATGTGGGGTGTTTTCCACCCAAGGATCCTCAAGCTATCTTGAATGCTATGGTTGGGGTGGAGACAAAGTCTTCTTTGGTGCCTGAGCCATTCCTCGTGTCTAATTTCATTTCTCTCTCTTTGGGTGAGGAATTGGTGGGGAGATTGAGCACACTACTTTTGTCTTTTTAGACCATGCGACTATCTATAGATTTAGGGGTTTTTGGCCAAGCCCCCAAGAGCTTCATGCGTGGATTTCCAAATTTTGAGAACCCATCATAACTAGTATGATCCATATCTTCCCAATAACAAAATGTTTTTTAATAGGTAAATTTGATAATCCTAAGGATAGAAATTGTATCCTTTGTATTCATTTTTTTAGTTGGGATGAACACTTTGCGTTGATTCCAAAACCTTGGCATGATGATTTAAACCCTTCTTTAGATACTTTTAATAAGATGCCTATTTGGGTTAGGTTGCCTAACCTCCCTTTCCATCTTTGGGCAGATCTTCTTGAGGAGGTGGCTGAGGCTCTGGGAGACTTCTTGATGGTGGATGTAGAATCTATTGACATCTACCACTCCACCTAGGCCCATATTTTGGTGGATATTGATCCTTCTAAGGGTTTTCCTATGGAGATCAAGATTTTTTCTCCTAAGGGAAGCTGGATTAAGCATTTGGAATATGAAGGGATTCCCTTTAGGTGCAAAAGGTGCTTCAAAACTAGCCATGTAGTGGCTTAGTGTGATATTGGTAAATCTAGGCGTTCTGTTTCTTGATGGAAATGTGTCTCTTCCTAGCACTACACAATTGAGAAAAATTATTCCCAGCGGAGCTTTTCCCAGGTCCTGGCACAAGATTCTCCTTCCCCTTCGGGTATTGTACCTCTGGTGGAGGGAATGGTTATTTCCATGAGGGTGCTATTGGTACGGTGATCATGAGTGTTTATGTTTCTATTAATGTGTCTATTTAGAATTCTACTGGCCCTCCAGGGTATGGTTCTAAAATTTCTTCCCTGGAAGGTTTTGAGCTTTCTGCGGATGTGTTAGCTATTGTTGGTTCTGGTGGCCCTGCTAATATTTCCTCTTGGACAATTTCTGGTTTTAGGTTTGTCCCAGGCTCCGGTTCTCTACTGGCTGAGCCTGTGCAGTGTGCTGGACCCTTACTGGGTGCTGAGAATTTATTTTTGGACTCCTTATGCTAGCAGGAGGAGAATGCTAAAGTAGAAGAAGGATGGACCACTGTAAAATGTAAAAAATACAAAAGTTCCTCACCTTTTGATATGACTCTCCAGTCCCATAAGAAGGGACTAAGGGATAATCTTTATGATGATGTTCTCTCTGGGCTGCTAATTTTCAAAGTCCATTCTATAGCAGTGATCTATTGTGTGTTTCTTAGGGACATTGGCCTTTTGTTCTAGTTGGTTTGTTGTGTTTTGGGAACTCTTAATGTTCTATCTTAAGTTCTTTCTTTGTTGAGGGTTTTGAGGCCCCTTCAAAACTTGCTTTTACATTAATAAAAAATAAGGTGAAAGAACTAAAATTCTAGAATGAGTAGATAGAAAGATAAACATATTTTGATTATAGAAACTAGAAGCCAAAAATATGTACCTTTTATCCCAAGATAGATTGAGTCTCAATCTTAGATGCAAAAACATTACAGGGATGCCTATGCATCTCATTGTAGTTCAAATGGAAAAATGTAGAAATGTCCTAGAACTTACTCTAAAAAGCTCCTCATGCCCCAAGAACTTGTTTTCCGCCTAAACACATTAAGATAGGGAAAAATATTGGGTTTGTATAGGGGTTTGCCTAATTCAAACCCCCATTTTGGTGTTTCCACCTCCACAAACAACTAGATAGATATATTTAGATAAAAAGATAAGTGATTGCATAATAGAAACAAACCCCACTTAAAGTGGAAAACCCCTATTGTGTGAGATAAATGATAACATATATGCAATAGAAATAAACCCCAATTGATGGAGGAAAACCCCCTTTAAATGAGATTAAATAATAATAGATGACAAATGTACTTAGAGATTTGAGAGATCAAAATTATATTGCAAAGCATTATATATGTGAGATAAGTGAGAAAAGAGCATTATGTAGTGAAAACCCCTTTCTTGAGATGATAAGTTGAAAGTGTATAATAGAAGACTCAATTGCTTGTGATATTATGTGTATATTTTGATAGAATTTTCTTATAAGATTTAGAGTGAGAGATAAGAGTGATTCCTTATATCAAAATGAATGAAGAAAGGAGGGTTTTCTTACTCAAAATGGGCAGGAGTAGCTATTTTAAATGCATTTAGGCAAAGAGACACATGCCAAAAGTGATCTGATACAAAATATCCTCTTGTTGAATTTGAAATATTTTTGGGACATGTGTACACTGCATGAACATCTATGCACTACGATGTTGTCCAACCAAATTGATCCCATATTTGGACTAGGGGTCACTAATTCTTTTCCTTTGAGATCGATGATGTCCAAATGTTGAGATCTTGATAATGAATTTTTTTATAAATGTACCAAACCTAATGATCATGTATCATAATGAACAGGGTGCATTGAATGATACTACAATGATTATGCTTAGTTTCAAGACCATTTTATGATATTAAACTTCTAGGACTAGGGTACTCAACATCCTATCCAAGTAGTTTGGGAAAAAAATTGAAATATGAATGGAAACTTCATAAGCATAAAGAATTTCCCTTCAATGTTATCCCTTCCTAAAAATTATATTCTAGGTGTATGTTGCATATAAATACAAATCCCTCTTTCATTCAAACTTTAACATTCATCTAGTTAATTCAATTCACATGATTATGGAAATCAAGAATAGATTTGTAATCAAGGAGCCAAGAATTCAAGAATACATGTCTTTTACTACAATCACATGATAAAAAATAATTCAAAATACCTACTCTTGCCTCTACATCCACTCCCTCTCCATCGGTTGGCTTTGGCCTGGGTACTTCTGGGTGTGCTTCTACTTTGGTTTTACTTGGTGCAGGAGTTTCTGTAAGAAAAATACAAAAATGAAAAGAGCTAAAGGAAATAATCCAAGTGAGTGAAGAAAAAAGAAGTATTTTACCATAAACACAATGAATGAGAGATTGCTTCATGATCTATCACCAAAACCATCAATATGCTCCAAGATCAACACAATGAGACAAGTATTTTGAAAGGGAAAAAACTAAGAAAAAACCCTTGTGTATATAATATGAATGAGGAAAAAAATCCTAGAGAAAGAGAGAGAATGTGAGCTAGAAGCTCATTACAACAATGAGAGACAAAGAGTTGAGAATGTGAGGAAAAAATAGAAGTGAGAAAATTGTTGTTAAAGTGTGTGGAGAAGCATCTCTTAAATAGAGATGAGTGATGGAGTTAGAATGTAAATCCCATGTTCTATGAATTCCACATTCATATTAAGTGTGTGCAAAGTGTGAGAATCCTCTTAAGGAGGAATAAGCTAATTTCCTTAATAAAGAAAATAAAAAAATGAGTTGTCCTCCCACTTGGATTAGAGGAAAAACTACATTTTAGGATACCTTCTCTTATCTATATTTAAATAATACACCAAGGAAAGATTATTAATTCTAACACCCCCCTTTAATCTTTACTTGGGGTGATTACAACAATGGGTATCAAACCCAAATTTTTGCAATGAAATTCAAATTTTTCTCTAGAAAGTGGCTTTGTCAAAATATTTGCAACTTGATCTTCACCCTTGCAATAGATGAGGGAAATTTTATTTTCTTCAATTTTCTCTCTAATGAAGTGGTGGTGGAGAGAAATGTGCTTTGAATTTTCATGGTAAATCGGATTCTTTGCCATGGCTATTGCACTTTGTTTGTCACAATATAAAGGTGTAGGTTCTTGTTGAGGTAGACCCAAATACTCAAGTATTGTTCTATGCCATAAAAATTTCTTAGAGGCATTAGTACAACTTGTTGGTTCTCAAATTGACAAATTGGACTTCCTATGGATTTTTCTTATCCAATGAAGATAGATACAATCGATTTGCCAACAAACGAGGTTTCAACAACCTCCTACAATTTTGGCTCCATAGAACCAAGGCTGGTGGGCCTGTACTTTAAACTTGTCTTCAAAGTCTTCTAGAGGTTTCCTATAGTGGATAACTGATAACTTCAACTCCTGCTTCTCAAGGTGTTAATAAGATCACAAAACTAAAAATATGTGTTATTCAAATATAATGTTATTAAAATTACTTGATATAATCGAGATATGAACTGGATAAGATGAAAGAAAAGAGTAATTCAGAACTTGAAACAATGGAACCTTATACCACAATTCAATTAACAAGAAAGACCAGTGCTTTATTTCAATAATGGGCAATAGAGTTGATAATTCTTCAATCCTATGTTCAACTTCAAAGACATCTTTGAAAACAAAATCTTATCACCTTAAATGCGTTATGAGATGCACATATAACTAAAAAGTTTAAAAATACTTCAATTTAATACTATTCCTCAGATGAAGGACCAATTGATCAAGGCTTTGATCAATAGGATTTAACCATGCAAAAATGAGAAAGAAAAAACTGAATATATGGAATATAAACTTGAAATGCAATATACACAACTTAAAACTATCACTCTAAGGAATTTCCAATTGATTTATCTAAAGGAATTGATTGTAAAGAAATAAGAAGAATGATTGCAAAATTGAAATAAATATAGACTTATCTCTGCTTGATAAGAAAATGTATATCAGATCCTTGCATACAATGTTTGAAATCGACTATCTTTCATTCCATCATTCTCCAAGAATCCATAGTTTCAACATATCAGTCATCGTGAATTGTTATTCTATTTATCTTTTGTCTATTTTGCAGATTTATGACTGAATATAAATATAAAATTGAAAGGGTGTGTGAAAACATCACACCCTTTCCCTAAAAACTAATCCATAACCGACAATTCTTTCAACTACATTGATTTGATATACAAATCTCTCATCATGGTTGATTACACCTACCAACCATTCGGTTGGATAACTATACAAACTTCCAAACTAATTCATCTGTAATAAAACCTCCCTTGTGGCATTGGAGACGGTGGAAGCACTTGATGGGTTTGCAGATTTGTGTCCATTCCTACATTGAAGCTGACTGTGGTATCTCTATTGGTGCTCACGTTGAAGCTCATAAGATTCTGTAATATAACATAGTTGACTCCATGTCTATATCGACATCTTAGTCTGCAATATGTATGTTTCTTATCAATGTATCAATAAACTTATTCTATAATATGAATTGTGTCTCTGATCTTTGAAGACTGCTGTGTGTCCCCTGTAGACTGCAGACATTTTCCAACTGATTGGTCTAATATAGATATTAACTATGTTTGCATATGCTGAAGAATGTATCTTTGGCACGTGGCATCTGGAATCTCATTTTTGATTCTGTTACATGTCGTGTTTCATCCTTTGCCATTGCGTAATGTTAAAATTTGATCCTCGCTGGTGCTGAAACATTTGCTACGTCATTTTCTAATGTCATCGACCATTGTCATTATTGCTAGTGGGAGCGGTAACCAGTGTGAAGAACATATGATGGATCATATGCTAACTCATCTGATGAGTCATCGATGAGTTGGCAGACTTGTCATTTTCTTTATTGCAATTTTAATGTTTGTCGCCTCTGTATATTGGTGCCTATCATCCCTCTGTGCCCTTGCTAGTGCTGATATATGTCATGGGATCGGCTTACATAGACCAATTTGCATTTGTTTTAAAGTATTTAAAGCATATTCAATAAATTCCTTTCTGTGAATCTTGCAATCATCGTATTCCATGATATAGCGCCACTTTGAGGTATTCGGTCAAACAATTCAATTTCCTCCTCACATATCATATTGTTTGGAGATCATTTCAACTTGGCGCCGGTAAAAAGGATGCCTCTGAGGTTGTGGAATTGGGTTTTACACATGCCAATTACCTTTACATGAAATTTTTGAATCCTTTCCATTACCATTCTGCGCATACCCTTCTCAATGCTTTCACATTTTGGACATATTTCTCCTATAGAGGCCACGGGCAAGGTTGTGAGATGGCTCACACACCATTTTTGTAATCCCCAAGGATGTCTGGTGATATCTTCCATCAACTGCAACCATGGTGTTCATTATCTCTTTGAAACCTCTTTCATCATGTCTGCAAATGACCAGTCAACACAACATAAAGGAATCCAGATCGCTTGACTATATCATGGTTGCCACCTTTCACCGCCCTTGCACAATATCAATGATCATGTTTTTATTTTATTTGCCAATGTAATCAAAATATAATTATAGTTTTAAAACCATCTTAACATTAATAATCAATAGATAGAAGAAGAATTTCAAATAATAATAATTTAATCATAAAGCACTTGAAATTAACAATATCAATAACATAGTCCTTTATCCATATAATTATACAAAGCTTTATAACTTTTGTTAGTTAGTTTTTCTTTGTACTAACTTCGTTTTATTTCGTTACAAACTTTGTTTTAATCAGTAGTAACAATAATAATAAGTAACATACCATTAATTAGATTTATCTTTCCTTATAATAAATGACATGAAATTCATATGTTAAGTAGGCACATTAATAATATAACTTTTGCTCATGATGATTGATAAAAGAAATCATAAGTGTATATCAATATCATAAACATCTATGGATATAATAATGTGAACATTTTCATAAATAAGCATGCATTAATATAACCCCTTTTCAATAATGTATTCCCTAATCGATCTATTCGAACTCTCTTTCATGTTCATAAGCATAACATATTTTAAAGAGATATAGATATACTTACTAACACCTTTTCCAATATTCTTATCACACTACTAAAATAATGACCATCCTACTTATTCTATAGGAATTAGGGCACAACATATCATTGTTATTGATCAAACTATAACACCTTGTAATCTTAAGATCATGATTATGGATAACAATGTCATCTTGTCTCTTAAAAGTAATAAACATTCAGATCCATGGAAACTTAATTAAACCAAGATTAGCCTTCATTAATGGATTTCTAGTTAAAACATTGAAGAGTATCATTAAATTAAAGATGTATTTCTCCACTTTCAAAACATTATCCCTTAGGTCATGACTGTAAATTAACTGCTTTTATCACCAATATGAATTTAGAGATTTATATGGTAAGAGTAAGATATGTAGAAGTAATTTTAATTATATTAGGATTAATATGAAAACATCTCATAAGACTTCAAAAGCATATTCAATACTAATTTACATTATGTCTTTAAGGGGAGAAAGTCACAAGATCAGGCTCCTAGATTCTCTTATTTAAAAGGAACCTTAAGAAAATGATTCTAAGATAATGAGAATCTCAAAACATTAAACCATGAGACATATGAATGTGAACTAACACATAATAACACTTTGATAAAACAAAGATAATAGAAAATAAAAGCTATAAAAGATAAGTAAACATATGTGAATAGTTACTTCCCTGAACAAGAATGGATGTAAGTCACTTTGTCGACATGGGTTCCACCAGTGGCTCTTTCTAGGGATGTGTGTTTATATATGAACATAGCAAGATCCAAGCTATCTCTAGAAAGTAGACCATTAGAAAACACAACGATAATATATGTATATAAGAAAAAAGGAAAAGAAAGAATACTTGCCTATTGGTATCTTTAATAAAAGAAAGGTTTAAGATAATAACCATGCACAGGAAGTTCTTAATTGTAACCTTCCAAATCTTGTAAAATGTAAGAATTCTCACCTCCTTTACCAATGATGACAAAAGGACCTATCCATAAAGTATCAAACTTTCCATGTTTACCTTTGTCTTGATCTTTCACATTCCAT
>MU225721.1:2147682-2161021 GCA_018584345.1 Thuja plicata
GAAATCCACTTCTTCATATTGTTCTTCATTCATAAACTTATACACTAGAAACAAATTATTCAGTGGTAAGTGAGCTTTCTTTCCATAAACAAGTTCATATGGAGCATACCCAGTAGATTTCTTAACTATAATTTGGTTTGCCCAAAGTGTGAGAGGTAATTTTGAATCCCATGGTCTTTTGTTATTATCTAACATCCTTTTGATACTTTTCATTATATTTTTGTTGCTAGATTTTGCTTGGCCATTCCCTTGAGGGTGATAAGGGGATGAAAAGGAAATCTTTATTCCATACTTCTCATGAAATTCAATAAATTCTACAGATCTAAAACACATAGCATTATCACAAATAATCTTTTGAGGAACACCAAATCTTGTCAATATATTTTCAGTCAAAAATTTGATTACCACTTTACTATAGCTTGTCTATTTGGTATGGCTTCCACCCATTTAGTGAAGTAATCAGTGGCTACCAAAATCCACTTATGTCCACCACTAGATGTATCAGTTATTTCACCTATGAAGTCTATTTCCCACATTTGGAATGGTTCTTCAGTAGTCATAGGATTGAGAGGTAATGCACCATTATATTTGAGTTTTCCTGAAAATATCTAACATGCTTCACATTTATGAACATATTCATAGCAATCCTTAAATATTTAGGGCCAGTAGTATCCTGCGTTCAATATCTTATGTGCATTGGTTTTTTCTGAAAAGTGCCCACCACATGCTCCATCATGGAGATCTTTTAGCACTTCTTTAGCTTGGTATGTATCTAAAAAAAAGAGAAGTACACCATCCCTATTTTTCCAATAGAGGTCTCCTTGCATAAAGACATACTTAGATGCTTGTAACTTTATTGTCCTCTTCTGACTATCTCTAAGGTTCTCAGGACACTTCATGTGTTTCAAAAAATATACTATATTAGTGTACCAGGGGCATCTTTCAATACTTGTATGAGTTTCACTTAGATCAATATGATTTACTTGTAATGAATCCATATTTGACTTTGCCATCAACTTTTCTAATCCTTTTCCTCTAATAATCTTAGTGAATTGGATCTCTATGTAAAATTCCTAAATCTAATTTACCCATCTGCATCTTCACCCAATGAATTTTGATTGTCTGAATATATCCTTTACTGCTGCATTGGGAACATAGGCTAACACTTTTGCACCAACCAAATAAGGCCTAAAGGATTTCACTGCCTTTACAAGAGCATAAGCTTGTTTCTCATTGATATCATAGTTTAGCTCTGAATCTTGAAGGTTTTTATGTTGGAATTATATTGAGATGATGTACTGAGAGGGGAGGGGTGAATCAGTACCTCTAAAACTTTTCTTGGTTAGCCCATTAACCCTTAATCATCAGTTTGTAATTTATCTTATCTAACTGTTCATCTTTCTTTATACATATGTAATCATATCATACATTCTTTTTAGTATGTAACCATAATAGAATCATTCATGAAAATAGATAACACATGACACAAGATATGATATCGCAGAAAACTTTTGTTAGGAAGTAAAAACTGCGGTGGGGATTGTTACCCACAAAACTTCACTATCTACAAATAAGAAGGGGCTGGTTAAGGCTTACAATTGGTCACTTCTGATGACCTACCCTGTTAGGAGTATTATAGTGGAGACCTATTAAGATCTACTTCATTTGAAGCTTTAGCAACACTGTTAAGTGTGCACTTTGTTAAGAGATTTAGAGAGAATGGTTAAGTCCACCTTCTACAAAAGGATTTTAGATGTGATGCACTTGTTAGAATGCAACTACATAAGTATTTGATCTGATGATATATGCAATCTTCAATTTCTGATAAAAGATCCTATAAATCTTCATACATATTAGTAATCATCCTTCCATGATTGAATAATACCTTTATCTGCTCGTTGGTAGCCTCTGTGTGTTCTTGACAACTGATGTATTCTATTTCTGATCTTTGCATGAATTCTTCCTTCTTCTCCTTAGATGCTCTTCATGGCTATCAATAATAAATAATTCATGTACTCACAATTGAGTTTGTACATCTATTTATACTAGTATAGGTTCAATTATTGATTCATGCATCACAAGTTAACTCTAGATCCAAGGTATACAACTTGACCTTGATCTTTAGTTAGATATGCTTTAGATCCATTAGGATGCTTTAAAGCATTTACATAAAGCTTTCATGACCATTTAAAAACAAATAACAACTCTATAAATAGAATTACTTTTCTTTATCCGCTGTGTAAAAATCAGATCCATAATTTGTGGCTTTTCTGACTATCGGTTCTGACGGTCGGTTTTCTTGGTCGTTGGTGTTCCTTTCTTGAACTTGTCGTCGAGTATTCCTTTTCTGTTCCTGTTGGGTTTTTTCTAAGAACTGTGTCACTGGTGATTCTTGTAGTCACCGGTGATGCTTATCACTTTTATACTTAGCATTTTTCCATAACCTTTATTCTGTCGGGTATGCTTGCTGTTCGCCGATAATGCTTGTAATCTGCTAGTGATGTTTGAAGTCTGGTGGTAATGCTTTAGTCTGCCGATGATCTCTGTCAATTTTTTTCACTAAGTGTACTAATGGAAAAATAATGTCATGAATCTCCCCCTTTGACATTAGTATCAAAAACATGATATGTGCAACATACGGAGTGTATTAGTATGTACACCTATGTATGCTTCTTCCTTAGTCATTTGAATGACTCCCCCTATGTATATGCTGGTAAGTGTAAGTATATATACATATCCTTTATTTTTTATTTTCCTCTTTTTCATCTGATATATATATTGTATGTAGCTATATACATTGCCTTTCCTCCTTTTTTGATTCTAAAGGAAAAGGTACTTACAGCTTATCAAAAAGGTGGGAATGTGAGGACTTGATTCCTCCATCACTTTTCCCATTTCTCCTTCAAAATTTCTAGAGCCATGTGCTCTAGTGAAATCTATACATGTATGTCATAGATGCTATCTACTACAGACATCTCTGGGGTTGCTATTATATTTCTTGCATCAGAAATATGTTGCTTCAGAATAGTAAGATTTGGTAAAATGTGCTTGAAGTTTAGTGATCTCACCTTTGAATTGTGTTTCAACATCCCATATTTCTTTCCCTAGCCTATTTGCCTCAATGATCATGTCATGATGTACCTTTATGCTGTCAGCATGAGAGGTTAGGCTTTGTGCACTCTTTGTGACATTTGAGTCAAATTTTGCAAGTTTGTCACTGTTCTCTTTTGCAAATTTCTCAAGTGTGCACATCTTCTGAACTAAGGTGATTGCTTTAGAAATCAATGGCTCTAATTCATCAGTGAGTTCTGAGAGCTTAACCTTGTTCAATGTCACTTCTTAGCTGATTTTATCAATTAACTTGAATTGATATTTATTTTCTTCTTGCTCTTCCATTGCTTGTTCGGCATCTACACCTTGCTCTGTTATAGTGTCGATAAGAACAATAATTTGTTCCTTTACTGAAGCATTTTCTTCAAGTTTCACTTTAGGAACAAGTTGTTGGAGTATCTCTTAAGCTTTTTCAAGTGCCATGTTTTCTCTATGCTCTTGTATCATCTTCTTCTGTATGGCTTTTCTCTGACAGAGCACTCCAAACTCTTGAAGTTTGTCATTGCCCAATGTGGTAATGTCCCAGTTTGGAACTTCAATGACTTCATCAAGTGTCACAGCCAATATATCCTTCTTTACTATTTTCTTCTTCTTCTTCTTTGGCTAGGTGGAAGATTGATGTACCACCATTTGTAAGGCTTGAGATTTGGTTGATTTTGTCGGTGAGTGTAGAGAGGATGAGGCATCCTTTTGTATCTGTTCTATATTCACTGGTAGGTTTGGTGAAGATGTCTCCTCACATACCTTGGGTGTATCAACAGATGAATCTTCTTTTAGTTTTATTCCCTCATTTTTCTTGACTTCCTCACTCTTATCTTTCTCTTCAACCTTTCTCAATGTATCATCTGTTGTTTTATCTACCTCTTGATTTTGTTCTTTTGATACATCTTGCTTCTCATGGGTTGCATCCTTCATTTCAGTATTGGTATCCTTAGGAGTGTTGGATGCACCTTGGTTTTCATCGCTACCCATATCCTTAGGTATATCATCATCTTTCTTAGATGATATATCCTAACTTGACTGTATATCAATAGCATCTATTAATATATTCATGTTTGTAGGCGTATTGACAGTTGCAGTGTCAATAGCTATGTCTTGTCCATTGGAATTTCCCTTTGTAGCATTGATGTCTTCATCTTTTTGGATCTCTGCTGCAGGGTCTTTTCCTGTAATGGTATCGAAAATGTTGTCTAACCATGAATCATCATTCATATCAACATCTAAGTTACCCTTTATTGATAGTTCCTTTTTGGTAACTTCTTCATCCTCCAAGTTTATGTGGATGGGGCTTTCCGGTACTTGATCATCTTTGCCATCTTTTGACCAATCTTCATCTATAACATCTGTCTATTTTTGGCCTGTGATCTGTATCTCTTCACTCTCTAACTCAACTGTTGAGTTACCTATTTTGTTGATAGGTTCCTTTTCAGGACTGTTTTCCTTATCAGGATTTAGTATCTTACTCCATATCTTATGAGTGTCTTCTTCCAGATCTATAAGTTTCTCTTGAAGAAATTTATAAGCTCTCATCTTGGGTGAGAATATTTTTGTATATTTAACCATAAATTCATTGATTTCTTATTTTGTTGAATCAGGAGGTAAAAGAGAGACCAATACTCTTTCTCTTAACTTCTTCTCCTCATGGATTGCATAAGTGAATCTAGAAGAAATCTTATCTAATAGTTCTTTTGGAACATCCCGTGTAGTGTATTGCATAGGAGCATAATAATGTTTGTACAATTTTGCAATTAGCGCATCTTCTATCTTATCCTATTCTATAGTGTCCCATCTTAACCATTTCCTAATTTTAGGATGACCGACAGATGTAGTTTCAGCAATATACTTACATATGTCATCAATGTCAGTAGATGGTGATGCAACCTTTACTAGTTTGACAGTATCAGGTCCATCCATTGCTGAATCTTCTAAATCTTCATCAGTCTGAACATATTTCCTCCTTTTTGCAAGTGCCTTAGCTAGTTGTTTATCCTTTTGAGGTGCAAATTTCCTCTTGTACACCTTCCCTTTTACCATGGGAGAAGGAATAGTAACTTGTGCTATTTGGCTTCTTGTTCTAGACTTTTTAGGTGGAGGAGGAGGTGGTGAATCAAACTTCTCTTCCTCTGATTATTTTGTCTCTGTTGTATCACCGATGGGAAGCTATTCCTCAGTGTCTTCCTCCTTACTTTTTTGTTCCTCCTTACCTTCATCTTAATCTTCTCCATTAGAATATATTTTCAAGTTCTTCTTCATATTCTTTACCATTCTTTTAGACTACTTTACAACCTTCTGGACAACAAGAGTTGATTTAATCTTTAGTTTGGCTTCCTCATAGGTACCAAATCTCAGTTGTTTGTTGTCAATGGGTTCATTTAACAATTCTTGAATGCATTCTATTGCTAATCCTATTTTAATTTCATAATCAATCTTGGAAAGCCATGATTTCCTAGGAACTACAACTTGTATGTAGGTGAAATCTGTATCCACCATGAAACATATCTTTTCTCGGTGTTCCTCTATCAGACTCTCTGGAATTCTTCTCCTAGCTTGTAGAATTTCCTTAATGGTCTTGAAATACTCATGCATTACATTGTCAAATTCTGTACCAAGTGATTCTATGAATTCACTTATCTGCATGGTAATTGGTCTACTTGTGTCCCATGCTAATTTTCCTATGGAAGGAAAGTACGCTTCGAAGCAAAAGAATATACATATTATGAGGGAACCAAACTTACATGTGTTTGTCCTTGAGGACCTTATTGTGCACATGTTCTCCTCAAATTGATGTAATAGAATCTCTGCCAGATCCATCTTCTTCCCCTGTTTGATGATCTTATATGCTGTGCTCATGGTAGTGCTAGAAATGTTTTTCATTCTTCTTGCTTGGAATATCTTGTATCCAACCACACATGCTCCAAACTTCAGCTCTGCATCGATAATGGTATTTACCTTTAGTGCCCTTTTGTCTGATTTTTCACTGATTAACCTTTCAACTTCTGCTAGAGATGGATGTTTGTGAGCCTAAGGTTTGTCAGTTGTTGGATAACCAGTCACGACGTGTATAAAATCCTTTGTTATAACCTTTAGTTTGTTCAGCCATAGAGTGTTATCCTGGATTTTGCTTAGAACAATTTTGATCCACTCTATCTTGAAAACCTTGGGAAAATGCAGTGCATTTGTGAGTCCCTTTACTTCAAAGTGTTTATGCTCTTCTTTGAGCTTTCTAGCATCATCACAAAGTTCCCTATAGGTGTTATCAAGGTCTAGGTCTCCTATCTCTAAGATCTTGCAGTGAATGTAGGACCTTACGTCCTCTACTAGAAAAACCCTAGGTGGGATTCAGGAGAATTCTCCAGAATCGTCAGGTTGGGAAGCTATTTCAAGGTGTAGTTTATACTTAGGTTTAGCACACACTCCCTTGTTAACAAGCTTGAAGGGTTTCTTCTTATCAACCTTGATTTTCTCCACCCTAGAAGTTGATGCCATCGTATTTGAAATTTAGGGCTTTTTGTAAATCAAAATAGTGCTATCAGTGAGTGGATTAACTTACTGATTCTCTGTTATTGCCTCTGAATCTGAATTCTTCATGATTGACTTCTGCTGGGTCACTTTCCAAACTGCTCTTAATTCGCTCTGCTCTACTCTGCTCAAAAATTATGGGTGCGAAAATGAGCTTACCTGTTGGGCTTTTATACCTTTTTGTGCCCTAAGTTGTCATCAATGCTTACCAACTCATCGGTTTATGAAGACTAATTTTGTCGGTAAAAACATTCATAACATCTTCAGTGTCTGTGCAAAGCAATGGGGTAGCTAGCGGTGTTGGAGACTTCACCGATGATTGTCAATGAGGTTGCGATGACAGCTTTTGTTGATTCACTATTCGCCAATATCTGTCAGTTTACACTTAGCTTGTGTAATGACCGATACATTCTGGTAAGTATTGCTTATCTTTTCTTTGTGTGTTCACCGATGCATATTGTGCCCAATAACTGATGGTTGCTTTTCAATAGATTAAAAAGTAACAATATATTGCATCTTTATTCATGCCTTTATTACAATATGAACTATGTATAATGGAATCGATGCATAGTAAAACTTGTTATGATGCAATTCCATACTTACTTGTGCAATATAGTTAGATGTAGTGATGTCATCAGATCCAATGGATGGGGTGTCACCATTTGCATTGCTTGTACCAGCACCTTCAGTGTTTGTGGATTTTACCCACATCTTGTTTCTCATTCTTTTGATGTCATCAATGATATTTCCATTGGGATGTGTATTTGTGTCTGTCAGTCGGTCTTTGCAATATTTTATCACATGTCCAACCTTATGACAATGTAAACATGCCATACCTATATTGGACCATCCTATTGACCTTCTAGTCTATTTTCTCATACAGTTTGCAGCAATATGACCATACCTTCCACATGCTGTGCAATTTGCCCATGTGTTATAGTCCCAAACATATGAGTTACCTTCTCTTGTTGGTTTGTAGATTTTATCAGTTTCTTTTTGAGTCCATGCCTTGTTTTTCTTTTTCCAGCATTCCTTATGTGTATGCCCATTCATCTTGCATGTAGGACAATACTTGTCCATATAGGTTTTTCTCTTTGGATTTTTCACTTTGGATTTGCACTCATGTGCTTGTGTCCTTTCTTTTGACATTTATAAAAATTACCAATAAAAGTAGATTATGCTTGAGAAATACCATTCATTTTGCTTCTGTAGATGATTGAGGTGTGGCCTGGTTTTCCATAGTGATTACATGACAGCTTCTTGGATCTTGGGGTTGTGAAAGTATTCCTCTTATCTGGTTGATTATAGGATTTTCCATTCTCATTGTACCCTAATCATGTGTAGTTGTTGAATCTCCTTTTTCCATCAAGAAAATTATCCATCCTTCTGTTGCTATCCTCAACCTTTTTGATCAATTCGTTGTGTTGATTCTGGACTTTGATTTCATGTTTCAATTTTTCATTCTCTTCTCTTAGCTCACTAATGATCTGTATTCTTTCAATGAGTGCTATATTTAATCTATTTACTTCTTGACCCATAAGAATAATCTGGTTGGTGACCTCATGGTGATGCTCAGTGAGTCTTTGAATCTTTGATTCTTTCTCTTGTAGTTTCTCTATAATTTTCCTCCTATCATCAATGGCTAGTGTTCTTTCATTTTCAGCTTTTCTTGCATCATTCATGACATCAATCATTTTTACCATTTGAGTCTCTTGACCAATTTGAAACATCTTGATTTGATCTGTCAGATGTAGATTGATCTCTTGCATACTTGCAATTTCTTCAACTTATGCATCTGAAGCTTTGCCCGTTGATGATTATGCCGTTTAAAAGTACTCTTGTATTTCCATTTCTTTGTAGTCTTTCTCATTCAACCTGGTTTCCATAATCTTTCTTTCAGCAAGAAGTTTTCTTACCTTTATCTTCACCTCCTTATACTGCTCATAGTTTATTTGCATTTGTAACTACTCATTCTCAATAGTCATATCCAGTCTGAACTTGTCTATTGCTCTGATCTTTTCTCTCAAGTCTTTAAGATTTTCAAGAGAGAGACTTGGCTCTGATACCAATTGTTGGAATTATATTGAGATGATGTACTGAGAGGGGAGGGGTGAATCAGGTGCTCTAAAAATTTTCTTGGTTAGCCCATTAACCCTTAATCATCAGTTTGTAATTTATCTTTTCTAATTGTTCATCTTTCTTTATGCATATGTAATCATATCATACATTCTTTTTAGTATGTAACCATAATAGAAACATTCATGAAAATAGATAACACATGACACAAGATATGATATCACAGAAAACTCCTGTTAGGAAGTAAAAATAGCGGTGGGGATTGTTACCCACGAAACCTCACTATCTGCAGATAAGAAGGGGCCGGTTAAGGCTTACAATTGGTCACTTCTGATGACCTACCCTGCTAGGAGTATTACAGTAGAGACCTATTAAGATCTACTTCATTTGAAGCTTTAGCAACACTATTAAGTGTGCACTCTATTAAGAGATTTAGAGAGAATGGTTAAGTCCACCTTCTACAAAAGGATTTTAGATGTGATTCACTTGTTAGAATGCAACTACATAAGTCTTTGATCTGATGATATATGAAATCTTCAATTTCTAATAAAAGATCCTATAAAGCTTCATACATATTAGTAATCATCCTTCCATGATTGAATAATACCTTTATCTGCTCGTCGGTAGCCTCTGTGTGTTCTTGACAACTAATGTATTTTGTTTCTGATCTTTGCATGAATTCTGCCTTCTTCTCCTTAGATTATCTTCATGGCTATCAATAATAAAGAATTAATGTACTCACAATTGAGTTTGAACATCTATTTATACTAGTTTAGGTTCAATTCTTGATTCATGCATCGCAAGTTAACTCTAGATCCAAGGTATACAACTTGACCTTGATCTTTAGTTAGATATGCTTTAGATCTATTAGGATGCTTTAAAGCATTTACATAAAGCTTGCATGACCATTAAAAAAATAACAGCTCTATAAATAGAATTACTTTGCTTTATTCGTCGTGTAAAAATTAGATCCGCAATTTGTGGCTTTTCTGACTGTCGGTTCTGACGGTCGGTTTTCTTGGTCGTTGGTGTTTTTTTGTTGAACTTGTCGTCAGGTATTCCTTTTCTATTCTTATCAGGTTTTTTCTGAGAACTGTGTCGCTAGTGATGCTTGTAGTCACCGGTGATGCTTATCACTTTTATACTTAGCATTTTTCCATAACCTTTGTTTTGTCGGGTATGCTTGCTGTTCGCTGGTAATGCTTGTAATCTGCCAGTGATGTTTGAAGTCTGGCAGTAATGCTTTAGTCCGCCGATGATCTCTGTCAATGTTTTTCACTAAGTGTACTAATGGCAAAATAATGTCATCATTTTACTAAAGAATGTTATCGGTTGTTCATACCCTTCATCATTCTTTTGTAATAAGACAACAACAATGGTATGATATGATGCAAACGAGAAAAACTGAAATGGCTTAGTATAATCTGGGGATTTGAGGATATGGGCTTCCTTAATTGCCTTTTTAATATTTACAAATGCCTCCAAAAATTCATTTTTCCATTTCATGTTTGCACCTTTTTTCAACATTATAGCAATGGGTTTAATTATCTCTGAAATGTTTAGGACAAACCTCCTTACAAAGTTGATTTGTCCAAAAAAGGATTGAATCTTTTTAACACTCTTAGGAACCTTGATTTTATCAATTGCTGCAATCCTTTCTGGGTCTATTCTCACCCCATCCTTGGATACTATATTTCCTAATAACTTTCCTTCACTTACTGCAAAGTGGCACTTCTTTGGGTTCAAAGATATCCCATATTCAAGGGCTCTTTGAAAAATTTGTTCTAAGTGTCTATAGTGATCTTCTGCTCTTTTGGAGTAAGCAGTTAAGTCATCCTGATATACCACCATAATCACATCAATGAAATCCTCAAAGGCTACATCCATTTCTCTTTGGAAGGTAGCTCTCACATTAGTGAGTCCAAAAGGCATTCTAGCATATACATAAGTACCCCAAGGTGTTGTAAATGTTGTTTTATAATGTTCTTCTTCTTTAACTTTCACCCGGTTATAACCTGAGAAACCATCCATCATTGATATAAATTCATTTCCTATGACCTTCTATAATAATGCTTCCATGTTAGGTAATACATAGTTTTCCTTTAATGATGATACGTTTAAGTTTCTGCAATCCACACAAAGTCTAATATCACCATTCTTCTTCCTTACATGGACCAAATTTGAAACCCATATAGAGTGTCTAATTGGATTTATTATACCAGCATCCCTCATCTTGATTAGCTCATCTTTCATTTTAGCGGATAAAGTAGGGTTTATAGGTCTTTGCCTTTGTCTAAATGGTTTAGTGTTAGGCTTCAAAGGTATCTCATGTTGAAAAATATCCTCTCGGTAAGCATTAAGATCATCATAGGACCAAGTGAATACATGTCTATATTTTCTCAATAATCTGATAATATCTGTTCTGATCTTGGGAGTTAAACTTTTACCCAAAAATACTTCTTTTGGAGTCTCTTCACTTCCCAAGTTTATCCTTTCTATATCATCCATTATGACATTAGTATTTTTCTTCTCCAAATTTGAATCCTTATTGTCAAACAACCTCTCCATTTCTACAAGACCTTTTGGAACTTTATTTGTTTTTAACTGAATGAATTCCTTTCCAAATAACACTTCTTTCCCATTTTCTATTTCAACATGAGCGTTCAAGTCTATTAACTGATCTTCATATTCTTGTTCACATGCTAAAAATTTGATTATGTCTCTATCGTCTTCAAAGATTTTCTAGTTGTTGATGTTATCCGGTATAGCAGGCCTAGTTTTAACTTCAACTTGAACTATGTCTTCACAAGGGATATCATTATGCCTTAGTGCCAAATTAGCCATAAAATCCACAAGGATATTTTGTGATCTGTCTATCCAATCAATAGAGAAAGCATCAAAACATTCCATAGAATCCCATACTTCATTTCTATATCTTTTAAGGTGAGGATGTTTAGCAATGAATTTACTTTTAACTTGAGAAATAATTAATTCAGAATCACCAAAAACACTTAAACATTGTATTCCATGCTTATTAGCTATCTTTAAACCAAGAAGTAAAGCTTCATATTCTGCAACATTATTAGTGCATTCAAAATCTAGTAAGAAGGAATATTTAAATGTTTTCTTATTAGGAGCAAAGAAAATGACACCAGCTCCATTACCATCCTTACAACAAGCACCATCAAAATACATTTTCCAAATTATATCGTTATTTGTCTTAGCCTATAATTCAATAGGTTCAGTATTATGCATTGCATTTTTTGAAATACTTGAAAGTTATCCATATCAGAATGACATAAATGTGTAACTAAGCTTGGATCCACTTCCTCAATAATGTATGGACTTCTAGCCTCTCTATCAATTCTTACATTCCTTCCATTTACTGGAATAGAAGCATAAGAAAGATCTAATTGAATGCTACCTCTTACTAATCTAGACCATTGTCTTGATAAAAACATTCCATAATTGGCAGGAACTTCAACCATAGTAATATCCATTTTATAAGACATTTCAGGACATGTGGGAAATTTAAATTCAACACTTTTCATTATACCTATAATAGGAACAAATCTATTATCCATAGCATCTCATCTACCAAATTTGGTATCAACGTTCATTCCTAATTCTTTCATTACATCATTAGGCATAATATTTACTGCTGCACTTGAATCTATCATACGATTTTTTACCAATCTATTATTTATCAATAGAGTGATAAAAAGGATCAGTTTGATTTCCATTTTTTCTTAAAGTAGTTCCTAAATAAATAGGATCCTTCACTTCTTGGTTAAGATCTTCCTTATTACCTACATTAGACAATATTTTCAAAGCTTCACTTTTACATTTAGGTATTTTGACTATTTCAAGCAAAGGAACATATATTTTAACTTGAGATAATGTGTTAGACATGAAAGAACATTCATTGGGAATAGATTTACTAACCACCTTTTCTCTTACCATTGTTGGAAAGTCCTGAGGTTTAGCTTGTTTATCTTGAACAATGTTTTTGTGCTTCACCCTCCTTAGATCAGTTGCCTAGTCAAGTTTCCCTCTTTCTACATTTACTATTCTATTCTTTAACTTGTAATTACTTCTTGCTTCTTCTACTGCAGCTATTGTGTATGCTTCCTTTTCCTCCTCTGTTGATTTTCTTAATTTTGGAGGACCACCCTGATAATCTCCATATTGGTATACTCTATTTAGATCATCCTTGTAGTAGTACTCATCTTAAGATATATAATCATCATATCCCCACATAGGATCTACTGATAAGTTATTTACTATGGGCTTTTGATCATCGTCATGATTTTCATCTTCTTTCCATCTTTGGGCAACAACACAATGTTCATAAGAATGTGGCATTCTGCAAGCTTCACACCATGGATAATTTTCCACAAAATGGTTGTTTTTCCTCAATGGATCTAGTGTGTGTAATTCCTTGTTCAATGGTTTCCCATCCTTCCATTATGTGTTATAAGGCATATCTTGCAATTTATACCTATTATTTTTGTATGGTACCTGATTACTCTGGTTGTACTTAAAATTGTCTCTTCCATTATTCACTTGGAGGCCTTTTACCATATTCATGAGTTTGTCTATTCTATCTTCTTCCTTCTGTTGCTTAGGCTCT